>BEXV01000345.1:180329-192892 GCA_003118195.1 Hemicentrotus pulcherrimus | reverse complement strand
GGGGGGGGGGGGGGGGGGGGCTGGGCTGTATGTAAAAGAAATGTTTAAAAGAGTTTCAATTACTGTATCTTTCTCTGAAGGTTTTCTTTATCCATCGATTGTAACACAATTTTCATCCATCTTTTGTCCATAACTACAAATGTCCTTTTCCCTCTCTCTCACTCTCTGTGTGACTATCTCATTATATCTTGTTTTTCATTTTACCGTAAACAAACTAATATGAGATTATACTCCCTGCTGTGATTTTACTGAATAGAAAAAAACCTCTATATTTCTGATTAAAACTTGGAATTTTATGAGTTTCAGTGACAATTAGTGTTTACTGAAAGCAAAGAAGCAGTAAAAGTAATTCACTTTCTCTTTTAAGAAAGCTGAGCCCTCATTTAAAATCAACAATACCTACTTCCACTAGCTTTGTAATCAAACCACATGTATTGTTAATCATGAATAGGAAGAAGAGATTCCAAAGCTTTGAATCAACAATAGTCCTTCTACACACCATTGTAATTAGACCAATCCTATTGTTAGGGAAAAGAACGGGGAGAAGAAAAGAAGAACAAAACAGTATTGTTACCTGGCTTGTTTGTACATTCTCCCCATTCTTTCCCTCTCTTTCCCATTCTTTCTCATCAAATTGTTTAGAAAGCCTCCTATTCTACCTATTTCTACCCATTCAGTTTAATACCATTCACACTCCATTGTTTGGGAACACTTTTTCTTTTTGCACTTTCCTCCCATGATGATTTCCAAATCGTCTTGGGTGGATTCAATACGATTTGTTTTCTTTGGTAACAATAGGAGTGGTCACTTATTCAGACCTGGTCATTCACCCGCTGATGAAACCATAGTTTGGTCTAATGCCTTTCTAATTTTCTAAACACTTATCTTTTTTCATTTGAATAGTAAAACCCTTTCTGATGATTGAATTGATGATACATGAAGATGCAACCAAAAAAACACAGTTCTCGTCTTGATGAAATATATCTTTCTTGTCTTCCATTTCTTTTCTTTTTTATAGATGCATTTCAAATATATGAGTTAACATCCTTTTCACTCTCACCAGATTATGCAAAATAGCAAAACTTTTAACACTCATTACTTTACTAGCACCATACTGCCTATTAGTAGGCTTCTACATGTATATTGTATGTTGAGAGCCAATAGAGATATGTTTATCAACGAGATTCACATTTAGAGTTGAGAATTTATATAGATCTCCATCAAATACTATAGTCATAAGTCACATCTTACAGTTTTAGATCAGCATTCGCCNGGGGGGGGGGGGGTCAATTTAAAGTATAACAAATTATGGTAGTGACAACAAAGTCCAAAAATAAACATTGTTTTTTTAATTATTTGTGATTGTTCCTCATCATGTCAAATGTATGCCCTTTTGTTATTGCTGTTGTTGTTATTGTTGTTGATGGTGGTTGTTCGGTTTGGGGGAACCCCCCCCCCCCTTTTCAAAAATCGTGAACCCATCCCGGACAGCCCCATTTATGAAAAGTTTTAAATTCAACACTAGGAAGACACTAAACTTCTTCTCAGTTTAAATATACAGATTTCTTTCCTTCTTTCCAACGTCATTTGATTTCATTTAGGATTCATTGTATTCTGTTACAATTCATCGGATGGTGAGGCCCTAGATGTGCAAACAAAGGGATGAAGTAGAATTAATTGGAATAGGAATTAACTTTGTTTGCTCAGACCACTTTTAAAGTTTTTTATTAGGACTTCTGCCTTCTGGCTGTTGAGAGAGTACATAAGAGTTCATTTTTATTTACCTTTGCTTTTGTGATGCTTTTGTTATCCCTCTAAAGATAGAAAACTGTTTCCTGTATTTTTTAGTCCGAAGACTGCTTATTGTATTATGAAGAAACAAATCTAAAACTAGGTGAAATATATGAAGGCAAATCCTTCAGAGAACAATTGATGACATATCAACATTTTAAACTAAGAACATCAGATTTCTAGTGTTATTGTTTTTAGGTCTATTTTTAATGTATGGATATGGTGATGGCCTATAGGATTATTTACAATTTTACCTTGCTATAGTTCAGAATACACCACCTTGCTTTTAGTGTTCAAGATTTTAGTGGTCTGTTATGTATGTTTAGGTATTCAGGTGAAGAAGTGGTTGAAGGCATCGTACCCTTTACATCAATACATGCTAGACCACAGATATTTGTTCCTGTGTTTGTTGTGTAATGTTTACAGGCAGTAGAGATGTTGGAATGCTTGCTACTTACATCAACCAAACAATTGTATCTCACTGAAATTATTGAATATTGTCAGTAGACTTGTTCCTTGTTTATTTGGGGTTAATTATAGTCCCGGCTATTTTACTTTACGGATATGTATAAGAAAGTTTTATAGGACAGTGTGGCTATGTATTCATTGTCATGACTTTGTTTATGATGTTGTAAGAGTCATTTGTAGTTAATATTTAAAAAGCAATAAAGAAAAATTCATATTGCTCATCTACTTATAACTTTATTTTAAAAAGAATGCAGCTATTCAGAAATGGAGATATCTCATCAACGTATTTCAAAGAAATGTAGTTATACTACTAATACTAGAAATTAATCAATATCAGAATTGAAGTTTGAGCTGTATTACACATATAAAACTATTTTTACAGAGTTTGATACAAGTTTCAATGTATTTGAAGATTGTAATCATTCTTGTTGATGCTCATTAATCATAATTGTGCTAACCTCAACTTTTCAGATCCTGTTTGATTTTTAGGATATAAAATTTGTTTTGTTATGCTCACTTTATATCATGATGTCATTAAGTGTTTTGAAGGTGGAGAACACCAAAACAAGATTGTTTGATTTCCTGGTACTAAGGGGATTCCCCTTCTTGCTGTTTATTCATACCTCAAGAGATTTAGAAAAGAGGATTTTTTTCCAAAACAAGATTCCCTAGTGATGACTAATTCTTTTGTTATCATTTTCAAAACATTTATTGTCCATTTACTACAAATACTGACCTGTCAAAGAACTTTGAAATGTTATTGAGTATCTTTGAAGAAAATAGTTTAGAATTGGAGTTTTCTGTCAGACTCTATATATCGTATTCTGCTATACAGGGTGCACATTCAATATTGAGTCACAGATTGAATGGGATGAATAGAAGAATGATGAAACATGTTCAGAAATTTAGAGTCAATGTTTGTCTCCAGTTTTAGAGTAGCAAACATGGATAAATTATGGGAATAATATAATCTGAAACTAGAATCTACATGCATAATACTTCTTCTTTGTACCGGTAATTTGAAATAGAAGTCCTTGAAGGAACAGTTCCGCTACATGATTTTAAAGAAAACACTTTTAACATTCATAATTTCTCAGTCGATGGAGATAAATATGAGATCTTAATTCAACTGAATTGATGAATAACACTAATACGGAATGAAATCACCGGTCACACAAGAGATCCAAAGAAGTTGTACAAGATGAAGAGTAACTAAAAAGTACACTAGATATTATCAGTTGAAAAGTTGGGAAGATGAGGAGGGAGGGAGGGAGGTGAAAATGTAGCCAAAAAATATGAAATTACCTATTATTTGATGTCTCTTTCATCACTTTTTCCCTCTCCACACCCTGGCAGCCACCCAAGTTTACATAATTATGATAGAGCTTGATTCAATTCTCAAGTTTTTGTGATGAGAAGGAAAACAAGGAGAAGCTGACAGATCTCTGCTTAGAATCAACTTTCTTTGTTTTTGTTTTGCCTGGCCATCAATCTCCCTTCCCCCATACAAAGAACAGGCTCTGTTCCTGAAATAGGCTAGATGCAGATGGTCCTGTATCAGATTTGAGAGTGAGCACCAAAACGAGGTCTAAAATTAGCAGATTCTGGGTGGCTTTTTAGCTTGCTTCATTAATCTGCTTGTACACAGACAATTATAGTTAAACTAACCTGCCCTAGAGTTTATCACTTGCTGCTATATTCAGCAGTTTGAGTGGATATTTTGGGGGTGTAATTCCCCAGAACTAATGGCTATGACATCATTTGGAGTATTTTTAGTCATGGTATCTTTCCTATCTTATAAGTGATTATTTAGATTGCTTCTAAATTTAGCAGAACTTCATCCCTGCTGCCAAGTGTTTTGTTTTTCTTGGTTTTGCCTTAAAATAGAGAATTGCTCTTTTAGGTTTCTCTCTAAGTTTGAAAAAGGCTTCCTTTGCACATTTTATTGCTTCTTTCCCCTCTCATTATCATCATCTTTAAACTATTTCCCTTCTAAATTAACTTTAGTTACAAGGAAAACTAGGAGCTTCATCCTATATTCTACAATACATTACAATAGAGCAAGCACCAAACAAACTTATTAGGCATCAGCAGACTCAAAGAAATTGACAATATTTCAGTCAAAGCCATTGTGCTTGCACTTTCTTACTTGTCTTGTATCTGTGATGTTGATGGTTCACAAGCTTTGTAAGTTTTCCCCATTACACTAAGTAACTATTTTTCAACATCTTATACAAAATTAAGGAGCACTTCAATCAGTGTAGAAATCATTAAATATTACCAGAGCGTGGATATTCTAGCAATCACCCTAAATAAGAGTGACAATTGGATCCAAGGGAAAATCTGGGAATCGGGTAGACAGTAACCAAAGCTCCTATAAACCAGCTGCAATTGTACACTTTTTTTGTGCGAGGCAACATCGACATAGAACCCAACAAAAAGTTTGGAATAAACACCTTGATCAAATAAACACATTTCGCTCAAGGTCGCAAGATCCCTTTCTTGAAATCTATATTCTGGTTCAATTTTTGAGATTTGCGAGGAGATTTCATCTCGTTAGGGATCTGGGGGAAACCAGATGCCAGCAAATTTGGGTCTGGTACCGATGGCATCCGGTGAAGGTATGGGGATAGGATGGGATGGAAGGGATGAGCGGTATGCGGAGGATGAGAGTTAACATTGAGGAATGTCTTCATTTCTTGGCATCTTCTACCTCGCCTAATCTTATTGATTCATCTACCTTATTTCTCCCCCTTCTACTTTTCTTTTGTATGTTTGGCAACATTTTTCTCTCCCTTTTATATATATTTCTAAAAGATCTATGTTTACGCTTTATTTTTTTTAAAACTCATATTAACTTTTGATTCTTCTGGTTGACATCCATTGATTTGGGCACTTTATGTTTCTTCCTTTATCGTTCATAAATTTTGTATACATCTGATAAAAAGTGATCAGTGCTCAACATTTGACGAAGCTGTAGTTGGGGACATATATGCTGAAAGCTGGCCAGAATAAAGAGATTCATGAATTTTGATACTTTTTCCCCTACTGTATTCTTCAACTTTACTTGTCTTTAGGTCCAAAAGAGATGATGATGAGAGAGAGAGAGAGAGAGAGAGAGAGAGAGAAGGGGGGGGGGAGACAAACTTTCTGTCAAGTTCATTTGTGATGGAAACACATATTTTATCAACATGTTGATTATTAAACTGATGAAATAAAATAAAATATGAAAACAAGACCCATCAAAGGTCCTACAGCCTCTAAGCTCTTCTGGAGAATTTATATACAACTTGTAACTAGGAGGAGCTCCTCAAGGTAGCTCCACCACCACTCAGTCATAGTGCATTCACATCATAATTTTGGATTATCAGATATTTCCGGAAGCGTTGACTCAATACGATTAACATCTGATGCCGGTCCTTACCTTGACACTTTCAATAAGCCGAGGCAATTAGTTATGACATTGGAGGTGAATAATACTTACAACTCTGATTAGAGAATGATTTAGGGTTGGGAGTTTAGAATTGATTGCCTGTAATAAACATTTACCTGCTGTTCATGGCTTGATATAGCTTTTATTTAGGATTTCAACCTCAAATCTTCATGCAATTTGGGTAATTTTAAGCTATATTAAAGTCTGTATGTGGATTACCCTTTCATTAGCCCTCAGCAAGACAAAAGATAATGTACTATATCACTTTTGGCTCAATCAGAAAGATCATCTTGCAAAAGGACATTAGTTGAATGTTGGATTATATTGTAATGCCCATGTGTCCTCTTCTGGACATTTTGCCATATTAAATTTAAAGTGCACTTTACTTGTTTTGTCATGTACTTTTAGCAATCTCATTGCAAAAAGTGAATGGGAATTTATTTGACACATTGCAAAGGGTTCAAAAGAGGCAATGTTAAAATTTATTTCAATTGTAGAGGGGATAATTTAAAGTTTTCAATACTATTATTATTTCAGCACTAATGAATTATGATTTATGAATGTGAATAACAAAATTGAATTGATACGCTCTCCCAAGGAAATTACACACATAACTAGAATGACAATTTCTTTTGGTTAAATGACTTTTTAGGTAAATGAAGTGAATGGTTTTATATCCTCTCCATCATCATTGGTAATCATATTTCATATGGAAGAGGTATAGGGCTATTTCAACATGGTAGGTATCACTCTATAAAACATGGCCTAAAACTCTAAACAGTAGAAATCATTGTGGTTCTACAAAGTGATGTCATCCTTTTATCTGATTATTTGATCAAGAAGGGCAGAGAAAAGAGACTTGAAGAAATGTTACATCTTTGAACTTTGCAAGGTGATGATAATGATCATGATGATCTAAAACAGAAGGACGGAATGATGTGACAATGTTTTAAGTCTGATAGTGATCGTCAGTCCAGCATACAAAATAGAGAGAAATCTTGCTCATATCGATGGAATTTCCCTCAGATGTCTGGGTTTACAGGGCATGAAAACATGAGATTATTTATCCATGGTGTAGGTAAATGTGTACAAGTGTATTGACATAGAGCGTAAGGTCCCCATCATTAGTAAATCTCAACAAGATATAAGGGGAAAAAGTGAACCAATGGGGGGGGGGGAGAAAGATCTGGAAGATGTGGACCATTACAGGGGCAACAGGGCATCTGACCCTCCCTCCCCTCAATATCTATCATTCCTGAATTCAATTCTCCAATGTTATAGAATTTTGTTAACCCTTTCCCTTTGAGAACAAGTTGAATCCTGTATGAAACCTAGGTTAATAAGGGATTTCAGTAGCCAGTGGGTTAATTATTTCAATATTTAACTTTGTCTTTCATGTCTTATTGAACTTTTGTGTCTAAGTATTATCATTCATTTATTCCCTTCCTCATCGTTCTTTATTTCAAAACACATTCCATTATATACATTATATCAATAAATTATATTAAAAAAATCAAATAAATAATGTCCATACAAAATGGCTTGACGATGATAAAAAGCATCCCGACTGAAAACTTTGTGGCAAATAAAAACAAAAATATATATGATGAAATTAGTATTTTAAATATATAAAATTTGTCTATTTATGTTAAATTCTACGGCATGAGTAAAAAATATATATATACCCCCGGTATACAAAATTGGGAGGGTAAGAACAATATTTCCTGCATCTCCCTGATAACATAGGGGTATCCAGGCATTGAACCATATTAACAGGCATGTTGATAGATGGGTGAGTAAATTGCTTTTATTCTGCTTCAAGCAATGGAAACATTCACTTTATAGAACTACTCTTAAAGGTTTTCCTGATATGAGTCAGATTTTATTTTCAGAACATAGATGGGAGGGATGCTGTAACTATCATGGCAAATGCTTTGCAGATGCATTGCATACAAAAATTATTTTGAAGTAGTTCATCCAGTCAGATAATGTTACTCAAGATTTTTTCAATAAGTGTGTCATTTTCTTTATTAGTTTAATCATTAATATTGGAACAAATACTTTGAACTTGCAAAAGGGACTTTCAGTACCTCATAAATAGGAATATATATCCCTTTTGGCCCTCATCCCTCCTTTTAAATAAGTTTTTTTAATTCAAGCTTGAAACAAATTACATATATTTCCAATACATCCTGATATTTATTTAATAGTTATCTTTGTTGCTAATAACTGAAGGCCACCAATAAATATCTAAATGTATGCTATATTTTGTATTGTGCCAAATCATATTCATGAACTGCATGTTAATTTATTTGCTCATATAGTTGTTCTTACCTGAGAGGTATAAGTTGCATGAGTTCCATTGTGTTTAGTTTTCAAGCTATTACTTTTCTAGCTATGGGTCATTTTGAAGGATACCAAAAGGTAAAGTGTCCTTTAAAACTTTAATATTTGAAACTTCCATGGTTTCAAATATTTAATTAATATGATTTAATCTTCTCCCTTTTCAATTCTTTTTGTCTTTTGCAAACTCCAGTGAGTATTCTATGCAAGTTTTCTGCAAGTTACATTGTGTCAGATATTTCATTAAATTAATATTATGGTATTTTCTTTTCCATTTTTATTATCTTAAACAAACATTGCATCATTCTAAAAAACAAAAAAAGTGTTGCAGGTGAACATGATCTCCATCTAGTTAGGACGCACAGTACTACCTGATCAAAGGAAGGAAGAGCATAAGCCTAGAAACCCTCATCAAAATATACAACCAAGTGTTGACAAATGGGCCATGCCTATTGGCGAATTAGGGGCTTTGATGGTTTCGGAACTCTACTCTGAACGAGGAAAGATTTCGCTGTGAAAAAAGGGAACCCTGTTGCTGTTTCTTACTTGCCACGGAAATGACATATTCCTAGTTTGTATTGGTCTTCTTGAACTTTTTTTGTTCATGTTATATATTGCATTTATTAGCAATTTTTTTTCTAGAAATGGTTTTTCTTTTGTTTTGTAAGAAAATTTGTAAAGCCCTCCTCCTCCCCACATTTGTTGTTGTTCTTAAAACCTCTTCAATAAACCTGTAGTTGATTAGCCTTGTGCAAAACTAAAGTCCTAAACTAAAATAGGAGGGGCTGATTATTAACTTTTCCACTTCTTTCTGGATCAGTGGACAAAAATGTTTCCTTGACTGGGTTTACATTCAAACACACTCATATAAATGGAAGTTTTAAAGATACACACATTAAATCTCAGTACTTTGATGTGCGACTGAGTTTTAATTACATTACATCAGTAACACAGAATAAGGTGTTCATACAGTTTGTGTCCGAGATTTTACAGCTTCGGAAGTTTCACAAGATGCAACTAATCCCTGTAGAAACAGTCTTGTCAACGTGCGAACGCGTCTCTCCTCACCTAATCCGAAGGTGGTCTTTATGCTTTATTACTTGTGGCTTTAAAGTCATTTCTTCTCCAAATAATGCCCTGTATATTCATGTCCCCAGTTTGCCTGTAACCACCATTTTACTTGTGTATCTTGTAGATTCCTTTGCTTTCTCCCTCTAAATATCTGCCAGGCATTGTACTTACTTTTCTGTTTTTCCCCCCAATTTGTGCGGGTCTTCGTGGCGATGAAATGTCCCTCGAGTCTTTTTGTCATCCAATCTGAAGTTTAGAAAGATTGTAATGATTGTCCACAAAGTCTAAAGGTATGTCAGTAACCCTTCCTTCAATAGAGGTATGTTTGCAGAAGATTTGTTGTGTGTTTCTTGAAAGGATGGAGAGTGAGATTAGGTGATGCATCTAGATGGATGAAGGTGCCCTTGTGGTATCCATGGTAACTGAAACAAAGTATATTTGAACAAATCTGTAGAAAGTTTGGAGCTACTTTTGAATCAGTATTGTGCACACAATACTTGTCAAATGAACAAAATATGAGGTGTTTATATTAAAGTGCAAAGTATATATATATTACAATATAAGCTGTATATAATATTAGGCGTATATTACAACATGAAGTGTATATGTATATACAGTGAATATGATTAAGAGTCAGCTGTTGTCATGGTGATGGAGATGAGTATGTTGTACTAGTGGTTGATAAAGTTAATGATTTTGAAGAAGATAGACTGATGTATTAACAAACTTTTACTTGTTAGTGACATTTGGTAGATTTTAAGGAGACCCTGGAAAATCTCAAAAGTTGATTATTGCTAGTGTTTGATGTTTAGTTTCCATGCATATCAAGTTTTTACAAGAAAGTTAAAATCTCTCACCCAGCTCTTCCAAGAGCTCTCTCAAATGGTGACGATTAATCCTTGCCCACAGCTGTCCACACAGCAAGCCTTCTAAAGGGTGAGGGATCAGTGGCGATTGATGATATCGACAAACTAATATTTATTGTTTCACTCTCGGTGCATTTTTAGCAAACCGCAACACATCGCATTTGTGTGTAGATTGCAAACCACATCATACCTCAGTCAGGCTCAGTGATCCATTGTGGGATCATGATGAAAACATATATCCCTTTCAATAGGAATATCATGGTAATAGGCCTAGTAAACTCAATTCCAAAATTTTAACCTGTATTTTTTTATGAGGAGAGGCTTCTATGTCAATTTCAACCCAGATTTTGTTACTTCAATTTTTTTGTGCATGCACCATTAGCATGTATGCAGACATCTCTAAACAAGGTGGAAATCCCACTATATTAATAACATCTTCTAGGTATGCTCATATTTTTATATAATTTAATCTCAGAGCAAAAATATTAAATAACAATGAATTAAGACAGGCCTATAAATAGAAGAGATTGACAAGAAAACTAGGAATTAATTTTATTTGGCATAAAGCTTGGATCTATGGATCCAAAGTAATAAAGACGACTTCATCGCATATTGCAAGGGCTTGAGATAGACTTGAGAGTGCTTTCCTGAACGTGAATTTTAGGCGAAAAATATAGTAGGATTGATGTTTGAGAAATCTAGGCATGCACCTGGTATAGCAAGAAGAAATATAGTGAGCTTTGAATAAAGAAGCATTTCATATAATTCCTAAACTGTTTTATNCCCCCCCCCCCCCCCCGAATGTATACATAGTCAACCAACAAAATATTAGACATATAGTTCTGCTTAAAGTCTTACATATTTTTAATGTTTAGAATGTAGCACAAGTTTCCTAGTTTTGCCCTTCTACGTAGAAGGGCAAAACTAGGAAACTTGTACCAGCTAGTGTAGTCCAATTTTCTTCTCTCACACAAGAATGCAAACTTCTCCACCCCCCTGTTTTGGTTTGGGTCTGCAGTATAATGCCAAGGATATTGAGGAATGGAGTATGTTACCATAGTTACATTACATCAAGCTTGTAGGCTAGGCTTAGAGTCATATCCTAGTATAGCCTCATACAAGGTTAGATATAATTATTCGGGAGAATATATAATTGACAATTATTGCAACAAAATTAATATTTTCCTAATTAACATAAAGTCCCAAATAGATTGCTACTGATTTATCAACATCAATGTCGCTAATCCAGATTTGATATCCTTCAAATACATATTACAATATTTTAACAAATTACAATACAAAATGCCATGTAAATTACAATACATTATTTGATGTTTTTAAGGTTGTTGTTGTTGATACCGGTAGTTGTTTTATGGCATTCATTCAGTACTGAAAATATATGCCAAATCTCTGGTTCTCCAATTAAAAAAAAAAATCAGTTATCAATAAAGAAAACTAAAATGAACAAATCATAATAATATAATAAATTCACCCACCAGTATCGCAATTTTTTTAGGAGTCTTTTGATGGTCTATAACTTTGTGGTTCTGTTTTATCACAATTAATCTGGCCAGCCTGGTTTTGATTTATAAAGGTGAATGACTCTATCTAGATTAAATGATTTTTCATATTTTAATAACTCATGTCCTCTAAGTCTTAATTTTAAAAAAAGTAGTTGATCTTTTTTCTTTTCCTTTTTGTAAAGTTGAACTTTAAAAATTAATTATCATGAAATACTTCCTTTCCATTGTGTTTTGAGTAATATCTCAGATCGTTTTATCTCATGGGACTTAGTCTAGACTTCCCATTTTACATACCCAAATGAAATCACTTCATAAGCATCATTTTCTCAGCATTTTACCCAACTAATGGGGTTACAGCTTGTGAACCTCCTTTTTTCTACCCTTGAATCTGGTCCAAGTGATCCGGTCTCAGGGTCAGAAATTGATTGCTTAAAAATGAATTCACCGCCATCAGAAGTAAGCGGGAAGGAAGTACAGTGTATGATATTTCACATACATGTGTGAATGGATAGGTACTTGAACTTTTTGATTGGGAATAATTATATGTATTAACCCATTATTTGCCATGGGTAACAATCCGGTCCAAGGATATTAATGATGTACAGTATTTTTGTACCATGAACATCTAGGTATTTTTAAACAAAAACAATGACATGTATTTTGATATTTTTTTTCCATATGAAGATATTACAGTTCATGATCTGACAACAGAATCATTTATTTAAAACAAAAATTGTACTCTTGAAAGTTAATTTAAGGTTTATTATCATGAACTTGATGGTACAGGATATTGGTTAAGAATGTGGATCTTTTTAAAATTATTTATTCTTCTTTTATCTTTATAAATTTTATAATCATACTAATCACTCCCTGTCCCTAGAATTTTCTGTATTACAAAACTATAAGGTGCTCGTTTTGATGATCTACATTCATTTCAAGATAAGATATTTATCTACAGTTAGCCCTAGCTTGCACCACACATCATTGAATGCACATTAAAGATGAAGTTGAGTTCTGGTCATGCGATTGCTTTGTGAAAGAAACGGTGTGGAATCGACCAGAAAAGGT
>BEXV01000345.1:160314-176213 GCA_003118195.1 Hemicentrotus pulcherrimus | reverse complement strand
CCCCCCCCCCTCCTAAGTAATGTTTTTTGTTACGTTTGCATTTAATCCAATGAGTAAGACCAGTGCCCCTTAAAAATCTGGATCCATTCTATGCCACTGATCTAATTTCTATATTTTGGAGTTTTTTTTCCATACTTTCTGGAATGATATCTGTAATTCCTTTGTTAATCTTTCTGTTGGAAATGAAATAAATACAAATTGAATTGAATTGAATATTGTCTTCAATTCTGATACAAATCAAGTTTCATTGTCTTTATCTTGTCAAAGATTGTCTTAGAATATCCCATATTTTAAACCTAACCATTTTACATGCAGTATGTGATGTCTGCATTTATCTTTTGTTCAATAACTTGAATAATATATGTGTCATTTTAAATCTAATAATCCACATTCAGTACATGATGTCTGTATTGACATGTGTGGTCAGCTTATATCTGTTCTTATCTATTTATATCTAAATGAATTAAGTTGTATGTCTTCAAGTTATGTACTCATGTGCAGGTGCACAGTTTCTCCTGACGGGGTAGTTGGAGTGGGGTTGAAAGCCTAATTTACAGGTCAATTCTGAACAATTTATGAAGAAGGAACAGGATGAGAACATGAAAGTGCAGAGAGATTCAAGGACACGCTGAATTTATGACATTCCCTATCATATTAGACAAACATCATGTTCTGATAAATGTGACTAACCACAATATTATGGGTAGAAGTTTCAGAACAATTCAAAAGATGATAGGGCATTTTTGTTTGTTTTTTTTGGGGGGGCGGGGTTATTTAGCATTGTGTCTGAATCTGGATGTATTCGATCGATGTCTGTAGCAATTTCTTTCTAATGAAGGTAAATGCATCATAATTTTAGATGGGACCTAAACGGTTACGTAAACTTGCTCTGTAATAGTTAACATCCTTCATCTTCTTACCAGACAAAATCACCAAACATAAAGACCTACGGTAGTGAAGTTTGTGATTTGAGAGGAAACAAATTCAAATATTCAGAACAACATTTGTCTGGGCAATGAAAATGAATGAGATTTTGTTGGTTGAGAGCCAGAAGGGTATCAAGTCTGTTTTAAAGTATGTGAATGTACACCCTTCTTGTGCTTAACATATGATTTAATGGCTAGCCTTGCAGGTATACCTTGTGCCATCATCTTGCCTTTATCCCTGTCTCCTTTTTTGATTCTCATCTGTAAATCAACCTTCCCTCTCTCCATAAAGTCTGTACCCCCATCATCTTCCCCTACTGACCCTGCTCTCTCCTCTCTCATAATATTATTTGACCATTGATGACCACTGACTGACCATGTATTTTCCCAAGTGGGGGCCCAAATTGTTTGTTTCCACTCATATTTAAGTTCTTCATCCTGGAAGTAGTTTTGTCAAGTCAAAATAAACACAAACATAGCCCTAGAGGTTTGAAGGGGAAACCCTCTTTATAATAATGGAGAATCTTCTCTATAAAGTCTTTTCCCTCATTTCATTCCCTTGTGTAAATTATTATTTGACCACTGAGGACCACTAATGACCATCACTTGACCATGTACTTTCTCAAGTGGGAGGGCAATATTGTTTGTTTTTACTCATATTTAAGTTCCCCATACTGGAAGTAATTTTGTCAATTCAAAATAAACACAGAATAGCCTAGAAGGTTGGAGTGTCTCCTCAAAGGTAATTGTGTTTCTTTTAATCCCTATTCCTCTCTGTCAGAATCGGCTGGATGACATATCTGCTCTTTCAAACATAAGATTAAAAACAAACAAAAATAATTAAATCTTCTTTGTTAATAGTATTTCTTTCTGATATTTCAAACATAAGGTTAAAACAAACAAACAAACCATAGAAGTCTCAGTTTGTAGATGCTATTTCTTTTCATAAAGATTCAAGAGTTTACAACTTCTTGAATTTGTATGTAAATATGACTCACTCATTCAAAATGCTCACTGAATTGCTATTTCCCCCACTACATAGACATGTTTTTTCGGCCATAGTTTACTCCAGCCTGAAAACTTAATTTGCATGTGATGTTTGTAGTTCTGCCAATATTTGAATTCTGTTAACTGCCCTTTGTGTGACACTGTCACTGTTATAGCAACAATGGAGAAGAGAGACAATTTCTTTAAGGAGCGGAGGAGAAATTAAAAAGTAAAATATGATGAAAAGAATACTGATTTAAAAAAAAATTGCATATAACTGTATTTTATTCAAAACTTGCTTGTGTATGAAAGAAAAAACAACCTGACTATGAAATGATTTTGAGTTTGATGTGAACTTTTAGAACTATGAAGGATAGAAAAACATAGTAAATGGTCATCAAAATATGATATCACACACTGTGTGCAGATAATGACAATGCATATCAAGGTCAAGGGGAGTGTGGTCATTCTTGAATTTTGTAATGTTCCAAAAAATTACCCCCCACCCCAGTAAGAAAATCCCAGATTCATCCCTGAATCATGTATCAGTTGTGTTGGGAGTGCAGAAAATACACCAATAAAGTACAAATTCAACTTTATCAAAATCAAAGCAGTTACAAATGCACAGAGTAGTGAAGTGTAAAAGTAGAGCATTATAACTACCACCTGTATTAGCAAAACCCAGTAATGATAATTTCATTATGCAGATGTACAGGGATTACAAAGCCTGTAAGTCTGAGTTTCTGGGAATTAAACCAATATGCATTTTATAAATTAAATACATAAAGAGTTAATTAGCAACTTCAAATGTGTAAAAGCCCTCTGTTGGGAGCTAGAAAGGCATTAACTCATATCTTTTAAAACAAAGCACAAAGTTATTGCCTTTCTAGCAAAGAGTATATGATAGCACTATACTTCAGAAAGCCCTGTAAACCCATACCATTGATGTTTAATCACTGGAGGCTGCTTTTCTGATGTGTCACTGGTGTTCCTGGAAAGTGTATGAGACATGGTGGCTCTTATTACCTGTTCATGTAAACTTCATCCTCTGGTCAAGTTCACTCAAAGGTGATTAATCAGGTAGATGAGGTGGAAGTATACAGCTTTGAACATACAATGCCCTTATGTACTGCGTAGACCAAGTTAGTATAGACTGTTCCTGGACCCCACCCCCCTAAAAAAAAAGAATAGTGCACTTAGTCCAGACCTCACCAAATGTGTGATACATTCCCATCATGTTGGTTCTGGTCTGATAGCTTCTTCTTGAAAAAAATCTTTTCTTTGCCTTGTTTTTAAAATAAATATTCCAATGNCGGGGTTGGGGGGGGGGGGGGGGGTGGAGGGGTTAAAAATGTTGGATATCAATTTTAAGAGAATTGAATGACTAGCAAAGAGGACAATTTGCAGGAAGATATAATTTTGATCGCAGTACTTGAAAACAAAACTTATCTCATATTTTTTTAGCAGATGCATCATTCTTTTAAAGATAATAAATGAAAATAATAGTAGATGAGATTGAGGTATATGAAAAGAAATACCTTTACAGCTTACTTGATTAAAGATATAAAACAGAATAAACAAAAGAATTTTGATGTATTTCTATGAAGAAAGTGACTCAAACTTTAGCACACTATGACTTACAGTAACAATTTTGAATTTTTGCAAGAATTACAATCAATCAAAGATGGGAAACTGTGAAATACCTTCAGCTGGCTTTGTGTACATTCAAACTCTTAGTTTAAACGCCCTATTCATGACTGGATTCCATGAAAGAATCACATAACCGACACATAAACGTCTGCGGCCTGACATGTATTGTGTTGGTTTCAGGTGGAGAGGGAGTGTTTGATATCAGCCGGAATAACAAGGTGGAAGTGACACTGGTCAGGTTTTCTGGTAATCGATGACCACAACCCTTGAGGGATGACTGGGCTACACCTTCAAATGTTTAAAGGTCCAAAGTCTCAGTGGTAGATTTAAGGGGGAGGTGCTATCGGCCCACGCCCCATTCCTTTTATTACTAATCTGACATCATGGAAAAAAAAAAGAGCTCCAAACCTTGATTGTGTTCATGTGCAGGCCTTTAATTTGTTTTGATCCCCTAAAGCATCAAAATTAGGATTATTTTGATTTATTTTTTGCTTGACAGGATTTTCCATTAATATTGCACCTTACCACTTTTACAGCATCCTGGATCTTACCCTGTAAAGTCTACTTCATGTTGCACTCGGCAATGATTCATCAAATTTTATGATAATGATGATGACTCAAGGGTCAGTGATGATGAATATGATTATGTCATCACAGTAAGTGGTTGTGTTATGAATGATTATGTTTATCACATGAAAATGATTGGGTCATCACTAATGAACTGGAATGATAGAATCATCGGAATTTAATAATCCAATTTCATACATATCAACGTAGATCGTTTCTTGTATCTCACAAAATATAGTCTTCAACTCTCCAATTCGAAACTGAGTTTGATATCAATCACAACTCCTAAAATGTGAAAATACAATAGACCATTTTACTAACAAATTTTTGGATTTTTCTCTCCTGGGGACTTCAATACCAGTACTTTGCATCAAGTCTGTATACATTATGTGGGCAAGCTTGCAGGTTGTTAAGGCATTTGTTTAAAAAGTATGCATATAATTTGAATTTGTTAGTAAATCGATCTGAACTTGAAAACTTTGCTAATGATCAAAGGAATGCAAAAAATCACAAACCTTTATAAAACAGGGCCTCTGAAATATATATTTCGTCTATTTTTGCTGCATGCTGTAAAATGGGATTGAATCTATCTTATCTATCAGGCTATAGTTCATCCAGACGTTGGACAAAGCCCTCCTCATAAAATATCCATTCTCTTCTGTCTCTAGCTGTCCTAGTCCAATGGGATTTAATAAGGGGTTTCAGATGGTGTATCAGGAGTTCATTGAAACTCCTTGCACTTGATGAAGAAGAAAAAACGATTTAAGCAATGATTTTTGTAGCTAAGTAATTAAGCTAGATTATGCTACCAATACCATGTTAATATAACTTACAGAGTAAAACCTGCTACAATCACTGATCATTATATAAAATAAAAATAGTAACAATGCAAACTAGTAGGTTCAAATATATTTAAAACATGATTGTCATGATTTGATTTGCACTTCACATATTGAGAGTAACACTGGTTTCATACTTGATTTATTTCAATTGAATTCATGCAGCTGTACTGTATGTGTTATCAGTTTCATGTGGTGTTCAATGCTGGAGATAATATTGTTCCATTAGGCAATACATGACCTTTGTTGCACATGTTATTCTGTGAATATGAATAAAATAAACCCAAACCTGTGCTACTAAGTATTTGTCAATATTACCTTTAAAGTTACTCTTCAGCATTTTATATGCTCTGATGTTAAATTAATCTCATTGTTTTGATATCAAAGAAATACAACTGTTACTAAAGACAGAGTAATTACTTCCCCCCTCCTTCTAAAAAGGCCCCCCAAAAAGCAAAATATATCATTATAAATTTGAGGCCTTTTACATATCTACCAACCTGATCTCAAGACAGAAGAGACATTTATTTGTCAATACCTATACTCTGAGCAATAATTATTTTGCCATATTAAACTTCCTAAAAATTTTTTTATGGAGTCATCTAAAAAAGAAAAATTCACAGCAGATTCATTTGCAGATAAAGCCACTTTGATTTCATGAAATGGTGCCTTTAAAAGCTAAGAGGGAATAAGTGGGATTGACATAGTCATTTTGATATAACCTCCTGCTGGTTTACCAAGAAAATAGTATTAGTTTGGTTTAGAAGGAGTGGGCATGGACATCATCTCAAAGAACTGTCCAATATGATGTTCAATTAATTGATTGAAAGTTGGCACATCATGTGGTATGAGTCGGGGAGAGGTGAGAGTTAGAACCCCTGATACTATCTAGACTTACCTAAACAAAAACTTATTTCATATATTTTCTTATTCCTGTGGATATAAAACATGAATTGTCATCTTTTCCTCTTTGAATTCTCTCTAATAGTTGAACTATTTATCTTTTATTTTCTAATCACTACTATGATACCTTAAAAAAAAAAATTAAACATTGCTTGTAGTGTTTTGAAGGATAAGACCTACTAGTTATGTAAAACATAGATGAAATCATGGTATTAGATGTTAATCAAAATAATAATATGCACTGTGACCATGGTGACAGAGGTGTTTGATCAAGTGAATATCTTATCAATTCAATTTAGCAAAGATTCAAATCCAAGCTCCCAGAGAGACAAATAAGAAGATGTACATTGGTTGTTGTGAATGGATTACCATAAATAATGCCCTCACTGTAATGGCCGTATGATGGGATGCTCCTAAGGGAGTAGAGATGGTGCACACTTTGTGTTGCCAATAACTTGGGATAATATGATAGGCCCTATCATTTACTGCCTCATTATCTAGCACAATGCATGCTAATGCATTCACTGGATACCTTGTTTTTTTGTCATAGTAAGATATTGTAATCTACATCAATATCATAATCGGCACAAATATTATCACTAAATACTGCTGGACACATCAATTTTTGTAATCAAATGATCGTAGCTGAAAAGAAAGAAGATTTAAAAGGGAAACTATTTTCAAGTATAGTACATGTACACACAATTACCCTTGCCTGCAGAAAGCTAGGAAGTTGAAGGAATAGTCTTCCAAATGGCATCAATATTTACTCTAGGGATAATAACCAGAAGAAATAGACACATTATACCAATATTATTAGAAGGTGAGAAACTTGTGTGGAAAATTGATATGATTTTGTTATTATGTTATCATTACTGCTGCAAGAAACCACCCAAATTGGCACCAGCGATTCTGACATTATGACGTGAATCTGAGACAGGAGGCATGTTCTGCAATAAGTCTGTACCCACAGGCTGATTCAAAACCCTGGCAGTTTCTTAGAAAGCTAGAAATTGGATTTCAATTTTCAAAGACTTCTTATGCTTCTAGCATCTTGTGGAAAGGAGTTAGTTTTATCAGAGTTAATTGAGGGTTGACTTGAGTGGGCACGTAGATTTGTCAAAATTGGAGGTAAAGGAATCAGTAGAGAATCATCATGGAACCACCTTGAAATATCATGTAATTGAAGAAAGTGAAACAAATATGTTAACAGCCAGTGGAAAAGAATGATTCAGTGGTTGTCAGACACAGGCTCCTGCTACAATTACTCTGCAGTAGTTTCCGTTATTGAATGAATTCCTAATTTCAATCCGGGTCCTAATTTTATACATGCACCTTTAATATACCCCAATGCTAAACCCTAAACATAACCTTAAATACATTTGCAACCTTATACTGAAGCTTTTGACAAAATAAACCCAGAGCTATTGCTGCTAGAGCAAATGGTAAAAAACTGAATCAGTATCATCAAATTTACTATAACTCTCAAATATTACTATTTTGATTATGACAAATGCTGCTATAAATTTTTGCCTTCACCTTTCTAAATGTCTGACTTGTTTTTCACCTTGGATTTATACATTTGCTCTATTTTTTGCCCAAGTTAATATCATGGGTGTCAGGTATTTTTCTTTTGTTGAGGTGTTAACTTGAAGCCCCTGTGTCCCTACAGGAGCTCTGTGCAATTTCAGCACATTAGCACATAATATATGGCACCCCTCTGTTCTCCATAGACCAATATCCCAGAGGCTAGACCTGTCTGGTAACTTCACACTTCCAGAGAAAATAAAGTTTAGACAACTTGTCTTTTTTTACTGAAAAAAGTTGCAAGATGCTTGAAGAAATGTCAAGTTGCAGATGTAGGTAGGCCTCTGTCTTGTGTAAAGCAGTTGAAAAGTGGCCCTGCGGAATATTGAATGATGCTCAAATGCATTATCAAACAAATCAAATTGTTCAGATTGGGATCCTCTTGTTATTTGTGTGTGTGTTATTCTTGTTAATATTTGATAGTATGAGCACTTCTTCTTTGTCTTATAATCTTCACACTTGCAGAAAAACAAAGTTAACACAACTCATTTTTGTAACTTGAATAGTTAAAGATCAGAGAAAATAAGGTTTGGCAAAGTCTGTGATTGTCATTGTTACAGAAGTTGAAAGTACATTTCCAGAAACTGATGATTCTAAGTGTGTTTGATCCAATTAATGAATGATATAACATTTTGATAGATAGTTTAACACATTCTGATAATCAATAATTAAGATGATACAACTTTTATATAGGTATTAAAGGAAACCAAAAGGTATGTGGTATTTTGAATGAATTCTTCAAATTACCTACATCCATTGCAATGTAAAAGCTGATAATGAATACTTTCATTTAGATATATTTCTTTCATTACTGTCTTCCATCTTCATCTTCATGGAGCTTTACGATTTAAAAATAGATCTTCTGCTATTGAAATCATGAAAATTTTGAAATTGCACACTAATATTGGATATGTACAATAATCTGAGCTCATGTTTACGGTACCACTTTCAACAGATGTAATACATTCCTATCAGTGATCTTGGAAATGTCCATATATCGCTAAAAATCTCCCTCAGACTGGAATCCATCGCTTCTTTTCTGACCTTTGGTAATTATCAGACATATCTGACATTCTCACTAATTCCTTACTTGATAAGATGCGCCCTTTTGCATAATCTTGTTCCAACGAATGGTAAGGAGATTCCACAATTTTCTCGCAACCTTTCGCAAAAGTGCAATGTCCATTTTTGGCGATGATCTTGTGACTTCAATTTTATATAAACGATTGTGCCTTTAGCGTTTTCTACCCATCTTTTCTTCAAGCGGTAGATCGTAATTGACAAATTTACTTGTAAATTGATAGTTACATGTGCAGTAGCAATCTTACAACTTTTTTCTTATCCTCGTAATCTTTTTGAAACTTTGACAAATGTGGGCTCTTCTGGTCAAAAGATCTTGTCAAATTGGTGAGGCATATGCCAAGATAATCTGATGCCTTTCCATCTTTCTCTTCTTCATCTTTGACTCGAGAAGACATCTCGATAACCAATCCACATGCAATGATAATTTGGAATTCTGTTCTGTCTTTACTCTTCAAGGAGTTGTCACATACTTGCAAAAGGTTGGCTGGCATTTTGGGGACACATGGGATGATAATTTGTCGTTTTCTCTTCTCTTTGTGTGTCCTGGTGTAGGTACAGATGGTATCGTGAGGGATGCTTAATCAGTCTGATGCATAGACACGCAACCCAAACCAACCATATTTCCTCTCCTTCCATCCAAGCCACGGAATATGCAGTCAAACATTCTGTAAGTATTTCTCTTGAATATGGCCTCTTCGCCTTAATTTGAAAAGCTTTTCTAAAAACTATGCAGGATTCAAGTTGAGAAATTGGCCTAGCTTAGAATGATGACACAGTCTTCAAATATAGAATTTCTATTGATGACTTACTGAATAGTATTAATAAAATGATTATCATTTTCATGAATGTTTCAACTTTCTGAGTGTTGGAATATTTAATGTTTCTATGAGCCTTTGCAAGATAGTAAATCACATGATAGGAAATGTGTTTAATTATGTTCAATTTATTTTTGAAAAGAATGTTGCTAGGAATAAGATCATTTCCATGACTGAAATATTTCCCTGTACTTGGAGACTGAAAATTCTTGTTGAATGGCACTTAATTGCATGAAGTGAGGAATGAAATGACGTTGGTTTATAATTGCTAGCTGTATTTGAATGTAATAAATTAACTTATGTATAGATAGACCGTTACTGTATTCATCTTCCTATTTAAAGCTGTATGATTCAAGGTCTGTAAGGGAAGACTAATAGCTTGTCTGATGAGTGCATATTTGATTAGATAAACAGATGACTTTGAAATGTAAAAGTCACAAACTAGATAGCTCACTTCCAAAACTGAATGAAAATTCTTCCATCCTATTTTCATTCATTCAAAGAAGTTGGAATATAGGATGAAGTTAAACGACTGATAACGCTGGTATGAAGACGAGCACTACATATTTTCCTTCTAGTTATTTCATTCATAAAAATTGTCATTGACTTTGTTTATGTAGAATGCAGGAGGTCCAAATCAATGAAGCCAAGTGCAAAGGTATGGTAGTGTAAGGAGCGAAGATTTAGAGGAATGGGGGTAAACAAATTAATTCAATCAAATCCAATGCCATTTCAGTCTGTTTGTGGTTGTGGCTTATTTCTATGTTATTGAAGCATGTCCGATTCTTATTTCAGAGTCTTGGCGCATCACTTTGACTCGATTGGTTTAGGAATTGCAGGGAGAAGGAAAAAAAGAGTATACCAACATTAAGATGGAAGATAGCAACTTTTGAATATGTTTAAAAAGATGATTAGATCAGCAAACGATAACTTGATAGTAGATGAAAGCATGAAAACTACTGAAAGCAAATTTGTTCAACTTTGACCAAAAGATTTAGGACATTTGTACATTTTTTATGGTTTTTTGAAGATTTAGACATTTGAAAACTTCCTGGATTCTTAAATTAGCAACTCATCAATGTGATTGTTTTTTGTTTGGTTATACTACTCCAAATTTGCTTTATACTTGTGATGTCATGAATTTTAACTGCTCTCAAAATAAATATTTTTGTCAATATTTGTCTAACTTGACTAAATATTTTTCACTTTCTTGAATGTATTTAAATGTTCAAATTGCATGGACCTTCTGAGGAAAGCTATATTTCAGATAGTTAAGTTTTATATTCAGCCACAGTAAGAGCTTATGAATGATTATGATGTCATAAAGTTGCCAAGTAGGTAAGTAATTTATCAACTCTTATAAAAATTTGTCTGAGTCTTCTGTTCTCCTGCCAAGTGAAATAAGTTGATGTCTATGCATGGTGTAACTTCAAATACTCATGCAAACATATATTTGTTTCACATTTTACAATTTTGTATGTGTCGGGTTATCGCTATGTATATTTCATTTGGTATACTTATCAGAATTATATGGAAGATATGAGTTCTGATGAAATAAATAGTAACATGTTTTTCTTTATGAAGTATTTACAATTAATCATAGCTATATGTCTGTATTTTTTGCAAAAC
This sequence comes from Hemicentrotus pulcherrimus, assembly GCA_003118195.1. Taxonomy (NCBI): domain Eukaryota; kingdom Metazoa; phylum Echinodermata; class Echinoidea; order Camarodonta; family Strongylocentrotidae; genus Hemicentrotus; species Hemicentrotus pulcherrimus. The sequence goes on along the minus strand of BEXV01000345.1, from coordinate 165,227 downwards.
TCTCTCCATTGAAAGCATGGCAAACTGTGAAGTTGAGGTGAAACCAGACAATTTTGTTTGCTTACATCTGTCTTTTGAGACTAAAACACCCATGTAGAGACACAATGCTCATTTAGGTGTCAAATAAACATGGAGGAAAGAGAATGGAGGGGGGGGGGGCTTTGGAATATAATTGGTATCTGCTCTTTGTATTTATATGGTATTGTGAACACAATATTTTGATCTTGAATAGAAGAACACAATAAATGCAACAGTAACCTTTAAGAGTCATGTGAAGAGAGGAGCACTAGAGATCATTGGTTTCCATGACAACATAAGTGCATCAAATAGGTCGGCACATGATATGCTCAAATTGGTGTCATCCCAAAGGGGGAGTCCTTTTACCAAATAAAATTTCTGGATGTCAACAGACCAAATAACATTCTATGAGCAACCTTTGACTTGAGTCTCGTTCAGGATGAAAAGAAATGTGTTTGAGACATGCTTGGTATGATGTTTGAAATGACACAATAAGACTTACCTATTACTTTTTACATGGACCAGTTTTGTTTTCTTGTGATGAGCTAGTCTTCAACATAGATATATTCAGAGTGAATTTTTAAGAGAGAGGGAGAGAGAGAGAGAGAGAGAGAGAGGGGGGGGGGAAGAAAAGTTTGGAGAGTGAGAGAGGGAGAGGGGTGCATGTAGGCCTGTGTGTATATAATGTTTATGTAGGAAAAAAAGCAAATTGGAGAGAGAAAAAGAAGAGGTAAATGAGAGATAGAGACAGAGATAGAGAAAGGAGAGTTTTTAAAAAAAGTCTTAGCAGAAGTAAGTATATGTAATTGAAGAGATATCAGCGAAAGACAGAGAAAGACTGAGAAAGACAGAGGAAAAAGATATATATGGGGAAATTTAACACGGTAATACACAGTTTGGATTCAGGAGCTGCCAAAGTGAAGAAAGGATAGGAAAGATAAATTGAAGGATAAATTATGTTTAAACAAGGAGGTGAGACTATTCCTTGCTGGTTTAAAGTAGTTTTAACAAAAGCAATTCAAACAGTCATCTCAATGCCCAAAAGCCTTGGAACCTCTCAAAATCTTTAGATTTGTCACTTTTACCACCCACTAAAAAAAACAAAAAAACTCTTCTATAGAATACAAGAGATGTTTCCAGTCCTTAAGATAGAGAGAGATGAGGACAGATTGGAAGGTTAACTTCACAACAATAGAATCAGAATTGATTATAGGCTACAGAAGTTTTATGAATTCTTAAATGTCATAAAAGACAATTTTGTTTGTATGATGGTAGTAAAATCCATGGTAATACCTTTTCAAATGGTACTGTAACTCATAATCTTTTCATTCAGGAGATGTCATCTAGCATCTAGCATCTGCAAGGTTCTGGAATCATCAAAATGATAAGAAATTTGGTCCATTCTTTGTAAAGTTACAAGCAGATACTCAGAAAGATGTTTATGGGACTACCCTATATCTCTCACATACCATGAGAGAAACAAGTTTACCAAATATATGAATTAGTAGGCGGTTTCCCAGCAATTTTTTTATCATCATGTATTGGTCAAAACATATTCTTTCACATGATTGGTAATGAGAGCTTCCATTTCATTTTTTTGAAATTGGGGCATTTCCAATACGGGTCTTTACCTTTAAGCACTGCTGTAAATTATTTATAAAAAAAAAAACATCTGCCACAATTGGCAGTTTAAAGAATTAAAAGATTATTGTATTAACTCAAGTCGAAGTGTATCATATTGTATAAAGTATTTACCATACATTAATCAAAGTATGTTTGTGATATGGCCTGTGTATGTTATGTTTTGAATTAATATAGTCATAATTTGATATGAAAAGCTTGTGTACATTTATAGGAATGATGTATGACTAAAGTTTGCCTAGTTTTTCCATGATATAACAAGCGACGTGATCATTTTTTACTGTGGCTGGTCTTAACCACAATATGTACACAAAACTGAGAGGAAATGAAAAGAAAATATTTGGATGGGGACTTCCTGTAAATGCAATAACTTATTATGACTGATGGTAGGGTGCTTTTGACAAAAGCAAGTTAATTCTAGCAGTTCCAAAGGATCCGATAAACCATAACAATGAAAAGTTCATTTTCATTCTTCACCCCTTTTGTGTCCCATTCATCGCGAAACATTGATCAGATATTATAACAATCTGGAATGATTATTTGTGGAAATTTTCTTGTAATTTGAAGTTAATTGTGGCTGATACTCGTGATTGACTGGTCAATTCAATATCGGAAATGTACACTGTAGCAAGCCAGAGGGGACAAATAACACCTTCATGACCCAGCAGTGAAACTGGATTATTACTTTTCATTTTTTTTCTTCATTTCTTTATTAGCAGTTGACTTTTGATAGGCAGTTCAGGTCGCCTTGAACCGCTGATCTTATTATATGTTTGGCTTTAAATCAACTCTGAATTTTTCAAGGCAGAATGGGAGCTGTCCAAAGCCATGTTTTGAAAGCAGTGACATTGATATTGGTGAAAAGTGATGCAGGAAGTGTGTGGAGTAATAAAAGCTCTTTCAAAATCTCATTAGCTGCTTTCAATTCAGACCAAACCGCTTGTCACGAGTCGCTGATTCTCTTTCCTTCACTCTGCCTCCCGATACCCTTTCTCATTTACCAGGCGATGCCTTCCAGCTCTCTTACATAAAACATCCATGTATTTGATTACTTGTGTAATTTATAATTCACTACTATTTAGAGCTACGCCTCCATGGACGATGTGTCGACTTTGGGGAGGGGGAGTTTTCAGCTCCTGGCAATTTTTCCTTTTATTCCCAGCTCCCTTTTCGTGTGTTTTGAATTATGTTTTTTTAAGTTTATAACCTCAGTCTACAATAGAACTTGAAAACCACAAGTTTTGGAGTTGACATGCCTAGTCGATGATTCAGTCACTTTAACAAAAGGGGGACGAGAACAGATTGTATGAAGCCATGCAAATATCAATCTGAAAGAAAAGAGAGAAAATATCTCCTATTCTTTCTCATCATTTGATATTTGATAAACATGCTGTTGATGAATTAAGAGTCCAAACCTCAAAACACTTGTTCAAAGTTTACACAAATACCTAGAAACCGATTGCCCATAAATTAGCTCCATTCATTCATTTTGTGTTTGTGCCTGATCAGAATGAATTGGACTAAAATTTCCACTATCAGATTTATACTTATTTACTTCCTGCAAACTTTTAGAGTTTTCTTCTGTATTGCTGTTTCCTTGACCATAATTTTCTGAGAATTAACCCAAGTGGTTATCTTTCTTATGTTTACATCTAGTATCAATGTACAGGTCATCCAGAAGTCATTATAAAACACCAATTTTATTCTTTCATAACCATATCCTGAAAAAATTACCACCTGAAAATTCTGGTAAAATATATACCACAAATATGACAAAGGTAATGTCTGAAATTAGAGGTAAAACCCAAAACCAATCTGCAATTATTTCTTTTGCTGTATAGGTAAACCACAGTTTGGATAAAATACATAGTGGTCAAAATGGATTGACTGATTATTGGTCTTTTCATTAGATAGTTACAAATAGCTTTGAATTCTATCCATGAGCTTTCAAATGTGATGTTGATGCACTTTTAGTCGGGTTTATTTATTTATATTAAAAAAACTATAAAATTTGGCACCAATACAAGACAACAATTTTCTGGCAGAAAAATTTCCAAATTTTACAAGCGCTATTGCGCTTGCTCCTGATATGCTATTTGCTAATCTTCATAACCTTTGTTCCCATCAATTTTCATTTCTTTCTTAGCTGTGATTGATTCGATATTGTTCTGGTTTACTTCTATTTTACTTAAATTTTACTATAGAATAAGGAAGAGCAGTATTTGATTGTCAGTATCTTCAGTTCCCTCTCCCATTTTCTACCACCCATCCTTCCTCTCCTAACCTGGTCTTGTTGGAGTAGTACACAAACTCAAAGCTCTAGAGAGAGAGGGATGATACATACAACACAGAATTGTTGGTTTTCCATAGTTTTATCAAGAAGTAACTTCTTGGTTTTATTGAGGTTACTTGAAGGTCCATAACATGACGCACTCAGTGTAAGGGGATCTTCCCTAGATCTAGAAGATTGACTAGATTTTGGAAGAATGCCCAAGTACTTGGACTTCATTCCAGACCTGCTTTGTTGGTGTGCCCCTTCCCCTTTGCAGAACACTGAGCCCCTAATATAAGGTTTATTTGTTTGTGGTGCTGATGACTTTGGACATTGGAGAATAAATGCTGTCCTACTCTACCCCGACCAACTACCCCTGCCTTCATTAACACATATTCTGCAAATGCATATCAAGGGTAAACATCAATTTAAAAAATATATTATAACAGCTTTTCATTTTTGTATGATAATAATCATTGTTCATTCAGATATGACATCTTCATCCATAACCTTTGCAAGAGCATTAATCTAATGTTGAAAATGATTATCAAATCAAATTAATATATTCAATTTAATTTGTATTACTGTTATATCTATAAAAGTCACTAATGTATCATACAGTTCGAGCATTTGACTTCCTCAATATTAGTATTTATTAACATGACATAATATTGTATCATTGATTGCTTCAATGGAAAGACTGGACAGGGAGAAGTATGCTTAAATTCTTTCTGTGCAAAATGTCCAAACTTTTGTTCTCTCACCAGCTCTCCCAGACTTCATCTTTGGGAGGTGAGGGGGGTTATCATCAAAACCATTTTTAGACAATAATTTGTTCAGCGTGAGAGGAGGGATACCAAAAATCTGACAATAAAAGAGAAGAAAAGTTACTGAGATGTATTGGGGGGGGATGTTTATATGTCTTTGTTGATGTGGATCTCCCAGTGAGTTCTCACCTTGATCAAATGGGATTTTTTTTTTT
>BEXV01000345.1:144545-156380 GCA_003118195.1 Hemicentrotus pulcherrimus | reverse complement strand
CCCCCCCCCCCTTCTCTCTCCACAAATTCTCCACCTCTCTCTCTCTCTCTTTTCTTCTCTCATCTCCATCTGTTTCTGCACTCTTCCCTTTGAAGCACTACCATACCCATTATTACCTCTTATCCAGTTGCACTCCGTTGCTTCTTTTTTTTTCATGTTCGATTTCCGCGTTCAATTTCTTTCTCTTACATTTCATAATATTAAAAATGACATTCTTGCAAACAAAATTCAGCTTTTCAATATTTTATTTTCAAAGGTACAAAACAGCAACAAATACTCCAGCATAATACATCTGTACATTAAACTTACATGACAATCTTTTCCAAAAAATTGTAAGAGTTTGGTAACATTCTGCAGAGTTTAAATCAAGCTTTAAAGAGATTGTCATTTTGTTTGCACATTTACTCCAGTTTTAATCATTCAACTTCAGGAAACATGTGATTTCTGAAGTCTTAAAATGAATACATTGAATGGGTTATATGAATAAGTTTATCCCACTCGTTTTATTACTGTGAATACATGATGAGGTGTTCTTTGTTCAACCATCTTTCATATAGCTTAAAACATCAAAACATTACAAGGTAGTACTTTTTATTTACACGTGAAGACAAAATAAAAAGGCACTTAGATATTTCTATAAAATAAACCAGCTTTATCATATGTACAGTACATCATCTATTCGAATGAACTATAAAAACATGTCATTAAATTACTATAAAAAGGCAATAGGCAATTATGAAATCTCCCCTCCTATCCATAACTAGACGTGTATATATGTAATATCAAACTGTAAATTGATACAGAAAGACAAATATATTTAGCTTATTTACTTAGGAGTGATTATATGGTAGTACAGTTCTACTTAAAGAAAGGATTACACTAAATTACTCAAGGCACATATTTAATTAAGTACTTATTTCATGATAGAAATTGGACATTACATGATCTAACCAAGGCATTATGTGATGACGAAGAATTGGAATGGCACCAGGAATGTTACTTTCAAATGTTAATACAATAAATAACAAACTGTACAAAATTCATACCAGCTGTACACAAACAAAACTTTTCATTAATCTATGAAAATCACTATAAATATCCTATGTATTTACATACAATCATATGTTTTTTGGAAGTAATAAAGGAGTCCCAGATCATAAATTAGAGTTCTGGGAATCTGGGGGTTATGTAGTGTGTACAATTTTGTAGCATTATCAGCAGAATACATCAGAGACAAAGGGGGAGTGACAAAATTGATTAAGTAAGATTGCAGATCTGCTCCTCCTGTGCAGGTCCATAACCAGATAAACGGATCATCACTTATATTTTTTAAATAGATTAATAATTTGAAAGAATAAGTGTCAAAGTTCCGTTAAGCGATTATTTCTTGCGGCAGATTTGGAGTCATAACTGTAATCAACTAACCCTAGGTGACTTACAAATACATGATGATATATTTTATTTTTCTTTAGAAAAAGGGCAAGAGGAGACAAAACAAATAGCCAACCAATACATTTTACATCATTTTGACAACTGGTAACTCCTTGATTTTAACAATATTTAGGGTGAACTAATCATTCACTTTTGTATTCCGAGGTTGAGGAAATATTGCTGTGTGGTCTCCACTAGACAAATTACAGGAAAGGAAAAACTAAACTAAACCTCGTGAACTTTGACCTCCAATAGGGTTAATGTATCCCAGCTGCCTTTGGCTTTGGAGGAGAAGCATCCTCTAGCCTTCAACAAATTCCTATTTATTTCATGGGTGATCTTCGTATTTGTTGTATTTTAATATTTAGGGGCATCCATATTTTCATTCAGTTTCTTTGAAGTAGATGATATAGAGGCCTAGTATAAAAGATTGAAGAATTTGCCTTTAGAATTGTAGATTTTCTCATAGAAAAAAAGAGAGGTTTCCTTTCGTAATAATACTGATATCTTTTAAATTTGTGTTCTTTGTTTCATTAAAATTTATTTAAAAAAAAACTTGAAATGCCCTTTTATTTCATTGTTGGTTCAAGTATACCATGGCAAAAGTGAAAGTCGTCCATTCTTTGGTGCATATATATATATATATATATTTATCAAGGCACGAACGTGAAAAAATACTCCATGCAGAAATAGTAAAACATGTTAAAGAAAACTTTGGTCATAAAGATTTTAATTGGTTTGACAAATTTGGTCCATTTGACATTTCAGAGGGGAAGACATGCAACTATATCTTTACATATAGACGTGTACAGACATGGAATGATTGATAGAAAAGCTTTTAAATATAATGAAAACTACTTGAAATCTTAATGTTGTTATGGCAAAGAATAACACTTTATGCAATTTGGAACACTGTATATCCACTTTTTAATGTGTGGTCTAATTTCTGCTAAACGCATAAAAAGTGAAATATTATGAGAGGACAACGTCTTTTTACAAATTGCAATTGCAATAGAGAGTAGAGAAGATTGGAGCAGACAAGCCATTTGCATGAGTGGCTGATGAACTGTCTGTTTACACGTTAAAACACAAATTGATACTAGGGTGATTTGTGAGGTTTTAATGGGTTTGCCTCGAAAGTTTATAAAGTTTCCAGTCATTGGAAATGTCAATCTCGGAACGACTGTTGGTCTTTTGAAAGCCACTTCCTTACTGACAAGTAGGTCATCAACCCTTCCTGGGCTAAAACACTAGAGATAAATCACACATATCACTTAAAATTGAGCTCTGTAAACACAGTATGTTTGCTCAGCACTCTTCAAGCATAATGGAGGTTTAGAATCAGAGATGCGGTTGTACTTTTCAGTGTTTGTGCTTTACTATCCACAGAGTTCTAAAGTTTGTTCAAGATCTGACTGTACCTGCGAAGGAGTCCCACGGTCTGGACTCTGGAAGCATGGTTGCGGGCTCGGTGAGGTCTACGTAAGCTGGTGATCGCTGGGGGGAGGTGTGAGGGAATTGGTATGCAGGGGGCATACTTTGGACTGGCGTAGCCCCTGCATTGGCATTGTAGAAGTCCATTTGTGCTTGTTGCCGAGGGGAGTGTTGCTGTGCAGGGTATTCGCATTGGGATGCCTGTCGGAAGTCGTAGGGTTGTTGTTGTTGTTGTTGTTGTTCCTGGGCTTGTTGCATGGCAGCAAAGTGGAAAGCTTGCATCTGATGAAGGTGCTGGGAGGAGGGGTACTGAGGCGGAGGTGACATCATATCATGCTCCATCTTAGAGTTCACATTGTCCAAGACGGTGGTTTGTAGGGGGCTGGTGTTGCCTCCATTTGGGTGTGGTCTCCCCATCCATTGCCTACCGTTGCTGCTTTGGGTGTTGACATTGCTCATGGGGTAGGTACTATGGGTTGTGAAGGGGGGCATGGTACACGTCTGTCTCACCATCCCCTGCTGGCATGGCATGGATTGGGATGAAGTCACGCTAGCGATGGTCTGCACGATGTACTGGTCCAGCTCCTCCGATGAAAACTCCTCCATGCCCATGATGTCGCCACCAAAGTCACGAACATCTACACCAGCAAAGTCAACCGGCATCTCTGTCTTGACTTTCAAGGAGTACTTCTGGCGTTTGTTTGGGCGTGTGCAATCCAGATCATTCTTGGGTGTGGTTGGTGGTGTAGGGGGTCCCTGTCCCCCTGCTCCTCCCATCATCATCCCCAGCTTCTCAGTCCTCTCCTTCAGGTTGGCTTCAGTGATCTCTTCTCCGACCATAGCGCTGAGAAGAGCCTTGGTGGAGACGTGGTTGGAGGAGTCTGGAGAGGGAACCAGGGTGGGGCGGTTGCCGGTAAGACAAGGCTTCTTGGGGTTGTTGTCATTCTTGTTGCGACGTCTTGGTTGATACTTGTAGTCTGGGTAGTCTTTTTTGTGTTGTTGACGGAGACGCTCTGCCTCCTCAATGAATGGCTGCTTCTCCTTATCTGACAATAATCTGTGGAAATAGAATTAAAAGAAAGAAATAGCTGTTAGACCCCAAATGCTTTTATGGAAGTGAAAACAAATGATGAAAAAAAAATCTCATAATTCCAGAAAATTACAGCATTTTCCACTCATCAAAATGTATGACTTATTTATGGCTTTCCATAGCAAATTGTAGAACATTTTAAACAATCGTTTTTAAATAAACACATAGTTGTGGAGGGCGTCCCATTTCGGTTTCTCTGCCCTAAATGATAATTACAATTTGGAGAATGCTTTGAATGTAACGCTTTTACATCCTTCAGATTCGGCGAGAATTAGTGTTAATGGATTATGCTCTTCTTTGATTTGAGATCTAAATAGGAGACAAAAAAGGGGCGAAGTTAGTAGGAGTGCCCACGCAAGGATGCGAAAAAAAATCATAACACACCGCCGAGAGCAAATATAGAAAAGAATGAAACTGAAAAGACTTGTGAAACTTTTGTAACCAGCTTATCTGTTTTAATGGAGGCAGGGGCGGCAGGTTATAGAAGTCGCGAAGGTTAGAGTTTTATTGTATCAACCTCGATTGATGGGGCAGGGAAACAATGCAAGACAATCGACATAGCACAATAGGGATTATACGGCTTTTGAACCTATATAACTCTCCAAGAATATAACTGTAAACCGTTGCCAATTCAGTACTATAGACTGAGTTTGCCCTCTTGTAACCCTTTCACACGTTAACATTTTCAAGATCGCATATTGTTCTCCACGTTTTCATGGTTTGCTAAGATTTTAAAAGAGAGTTTTATAGAAAGAGTTTGGCAGGGCATGTTCAAAATTATAATAAATAGTTGGCAATCAATCATATGCATCAAATTGAACATTATATGAAACATTTATGAGAGGAAGGGGTATTTCTGTTAGGAAAAATATAGAGCTTGCCCCCCCCCCTGAAACCCCCAACACTTTAATTTATTCATAGTCATAGATTATATGAGGCATGCACACACGCTACCACCATCTAACCGCACATCCCAACCATACCCATGTTCAGTGGGGAGCTGGAAAATCCATATCGGTTTTTCCTTTCTTATAACTTTCACTTTTTGCTACAAATATGGGGAAATAATTTCCATAAATTCCGCAGGTCATCGGGGTCTCTGATTCACTCATCGGAATCTCCCTGTGGACCAGAGCAGCTAGGTCCATTAGGATTTAATTTAAAATGCAGTGTGAAAATGCCAACTACATTTCATGGTTGCAACTTGCAATTATTAATACACCTCTCCCCCCCCCTCTCTCTCTCTCTTTCTCTCTCTAAACTAAAGTGTAACATTTGCATTTTGCAGGTCTACAATAAATTTACTCAAACATAAACTTTCGAATATCAACTAATGACTTGAGTGGTGCTCAAAGCGACATAATGTAAATGAGTATGCAGAAGTCAGAAAGTATTGATTTAATTTTTATGTGACACAAGTTGTTAATGTTAAATATTATCCATGTACAAGTTATTGGTAATTATTTGTTATGTAATTTGTTTCCTTTTGTGTACACAGTGCACAATCTTGTCTTGCTAAACATTGATAACTACACAATTTCAGACCCAAGATTTTAGGCTAAATTCATTTATTCCACAGGAAGTGAGTGGGTACCCCCTTCCTCTCGAGCTCTCTCAAGAAAAGAAATTCCAAAAGAGGAGGGGAGTTTTAGTGTACGTACGACCCCTGCAATAGTCATCCACGCGTATACTCCTACGCATTTTGTATGGTGTTTTATTTTTTTGGTACAGTTTTAATGACTCATGCTGTGCAGCCAAGATTAATTTTCAGAAAAACTGCACGCATTTCTTTTTAATGGCTTATTTTGTGATATATTTGCAGATTACTCACTGGTTTTTCTCGTGTATTTTCATAGCCAGTTGACCCCACAAACAAATTCCTGCTGTCACTTTGGTTTAATAACTCTTTCGCAATATCAATAGAAATGGAATGACATAGTTTTCTCCAGAGTTCACACATAGGTAAACTCCCGAGTCCAACCTTGAAATTCTCTTGACCTAGATACCGGTACATGAATGTACTATTACGTTATATAGTTTCAAAATCACTTTCGTTTTAAAGACAAGCGCAGTGTGTATGTAGGAACAGAGCAGGAAAGACACTCATATCGAATGCATCAACTATGCTAGATTCATTATCCCTCAAAATATGTCCATAAGGCCTAAAGCCTGAAGGGTTTAACCTAACAACATGTTACATCATTTCATGTTACGTTAACAATGGTGATGTGGCCGTGATCAAGGTGATGGTCGGCGGCTATGCCCATCCACCACAACTTCAACTCCAGTCAACTGTATCACTTCCACATCATTCATATCCATCCACACTCCCTCTTTCTATACCATATACAAATACTTTTTCCTAACTCATCGCACATTCGAATCTATACACGACATACTGTGATATTTTACGAATTTCTTTTAAAAAAAACAGTTAACTGTTACGTCAAGCACGTGCAATGATGGCATGAGAGTTGATACAGATCAAAGATGTAAACAATAGTCAATGTGATCTCACCTCCAGAGTTTTCCCAGGGTCTTGCTCAGTTCCGCGTTGTGGAGCTGTGGATACTGGTTCCCCAGCTTCTTCCTGGCAGCCTGAGCCCACACCATGAAAGCATTCATGGGTCTCTTGATGTGAGGTTTCCTCTTCCCGTTCGGTCCCGTCCTCGATGGGATGGCGACCACGGACCAGTCGTATCCGTTCAGTACTCTCGACACCGCATCTCTGATCGATGGTGAGAACTGTGCCGCTGTCCCTTCGGGGCCGACGACGAGGGCTGATGGGTCGATACGACTGGGAAGGATGGCGAGGTCCTCTCGGGAGCATTCGCTGGAAGCATCGTCCGAGTCACTGCCTGGTGTTCTTGGGCTACTCCCTTCTGATAGAGAGTGATGAAGCTCTAAACTTTCGGGGCTACTCATGTTGAGAATCTATTATAATGTTCGATAAAATATTTTCAAAAAAAGAAATCTGAATGTAATATTCAGAGACAGTTTGCGAAAGCGCAATTCAGTCTACCAGCAAGCAGTTATGGATGCGAATATCAACAGTCAGATGCTAACTATCTATTCTGCAGCATGTAAGTAACAAGCGTTGACGTTGAAGCAAAATATCAATCCAAGACAAGATGTGTAGGTGCGTGGGACGCAAGAGGTAAGCTCTGAAATGAACACTTGAAGAAAGTGCGCCTAACTTTATTTCGATAATCTACTCCCGACCAGTTACTTCATCCGAATCCCCTTTATTTGACTCTTGAGCCGTCTGACTTTTTTGTTATCCGGTCCCTCTTGATGGTTGGGGTAAAGTCACGTCAAGAGAGGAGAGAGCTGGAGGGTGTTTATTGACACAATTAGGGAAACGAAGAAACCTGGAGGAGTTGACTGCGTGCCCACCTCCACGTCTCACCGCTCCTCATCGTCCATCAATCATCCTAATGCACCAATGCCCATTGGCTAGTCGCGGTGCATTATTCATGAGCAACCTAGCAGACCGTGTCAATTGGTCGAGAGGAGGAGCGAAATTATTCATGAGTGTGGAACCGTTGTCGTTGATTGATGGGCGTGGACGATGATCTCATCGATTAGTCACGCCTCGTTGTGAATGGGTGAGCCGTGGATTGGAGGAAGGTTTGTTTCACCTTGGTGAGTTCAACTCACGCACAGGTCATTAGAGGGGCAGTAATTGACTATCAGATTACCGTGAATCAGAGCGGACCCCTGATATTCCTAACTTCATATTGAACAGTGTATCGACAATCAGAAGTTGAAGTAGCCAATATCCATGATCCGAAATAAGAATACTATATCATGGCAGTAATTGTTTAGTTCTATCAGGGATATGAGAGTTCCCTGGTTTTATCAAGGAGGTATAACTTCTTGGTTCTATCATGTGGTAGGGTCTATGGTTTTCCTTCTATCCCTCTCCCTTCCCCCTTTTCTCTCCTTATCATTATTATGATGATTTCCCGTTCCTTTTCTCTTTTCATCCATCTCTCTCTTTTCATCCATCTCTCTCTTTTCATCCATCTCTCTCTTTTCATCCATCTCTCTCTTTTCACCCATCTCTCACTAGTCTAGATCGACATCAATTACTAGATATTTAGAACTCGGGTTGAGGAGATACACTTCGCAACAGAAGTGGTGACCCGAGTAGGGATTTATGGACTGGGAATTTATTTTTTTTAAAGTTGAAACATTTACACTCGTCGTGTAGCTCCAACTGAGGTGGTGTTTGAAAATAAAATTGTATTGTAGACAGTTCAAATTTTGTGTTGCAGACATGTGCAGTTGACCGCAGCAGCACGTCCATGACTGCGTTATGCTATGCGCCGAGCCCACCTGCATCGACGGAGGCTTCATCACGCTATGTTCATGTTAAAGACACGCCGCCATCTTTATCATGTTCCTCGATAAGAATAACAATTTAAGCACTTCGTATCTCCATTGTCAACATAACTGATGATAACTTCCATAATTCCAGAGCTAGAGAAAGAGTAAGAGAAGGGGGTGGTCTGGTGGTATCACACCCACTACTGTCGTTTACTTCTGTCGTGTATACCGTTGTGTCAATAGATTAATTTTACGTTGGCGTCCCCCTATAGTATAAGTTTACAAAATAATTTTGTCTTCATAAGTAAGCAAAATTTGCTTCGAAATGTCGTTTATGTTGTTGTAATGTGGATCTGCCCAATTCTTTAAAGTATTTACATGATAAGTGGATAGTTTTATAGCCAGGTATACACATTACTGGTGACTTTTCCGTAGGCTTTGTACTTGCCATTTAGGACAATACAAAAGCAAAACCGATCAAGATATTATCGACAGATATTACAAGATACAAGATACCTATTTGGTCTTTGCAAACATGATAGTAACATAGAAATTTGGTTTCCACTGGCGTTACAATTATATTTTGTAATTGAGGAATGAGGAAGAGGAGCAGAATCTTATCAAAGCAGACTATCTTGACTAATACTTGAAACTTTTCAATATAATTATATTTCAAAGTCCCTCTAAAAAATAATCTTAATTTTCAGGTGATGTTCAGTTCTAAAAATTGTAATATTTGTTCACAAGCTTTGACTACCTTTAAACCTAAGCCGATATCAAGGCACGTTAAACAGTTGATTTATCAGACTCTGAGGAGTGAGGTCCTTCGAAAGAGGCTTTTGGTAAACTGCAGCGGTGTTCATTCAATTTTTCATTCATTCTTCATTCATTCTTCATCATGGGTGTTCTGAGTGACGGAAAATTCCAGTATATGACATATTTTTCAAACTGATAACAAGTTTATCGCCTTTAATTGTTTTAAGTTTTAAGTCTGCGTTACAGAGTACTATAGGATTTTGCTATTTAAACTTCTTATTTGAGATGTCCAATTGGATATTATCCCTGGCCTGTACTGCAAGTATACAACATGTTTGTCTTGTTTGTTGGAGGGGAGGTATATTGTGTATGTTTGAATACAACTAAAATCCCAAAAGGGATGGGGGTGGGTCTCATGATAATCTATTTATAATTAGATCGAATATTTGAGAGTGACATTTTTTAAATTTACATTTTACAGTGCTTCTATTCGTTAACACGGAGTAGCTCACAAATGTTCACACACCTTAAAAATCCTTTACTTTGGCTACGATAAATATTATTGTATTGATAATGATATTGCATTGTTTGTTTCATGCTCAAGATACAAGTTTGTTTCGGAAATTGAAGGTTAACTGTATTGCACGATTCATCACTTGATTTATTGTACTCTAAGGGATTGCGTTGAAACCTACCTCAACATGGGTGTTCTGTCTGATTCCAAACAAAAAATAATAACACAATCGATTCATTTTAAAGTGTCTGTGATATCATCTATGTGTAAAGGTTACGGGTGAAAAAAGGTATGAATAGAAAAGAAAGAAAGTATTATATTTGTTGAATTATTAATCTTTCAGGATATTTTAAATGTTCTTTGCCCATATCTACCAATTTTTCTTCTCTTTTCAATAATGTTTTAAATTAACAAAAATCTTATTTGTGTTTATATAAGTGTCTTGTCAAAAATTGTGATATTAGTCGCAACCGCTGTCATGTTTATTATTTATTTTGGTTTGTGGCTCGCACAACAAAAGTACGATGTACCAACGAAAGGGTTTTCCCTACAGTGCCCCATCGGACAAACAAAAACGGAAATAATATTTGAAGAAATTGGGAAAATATTTCAGAATTTATATCATGTTTTCCCTTAATGCTGTCGGGTAAAGCTTGGCGAGCTGTCGGTTTCAGTTGGTTGTCTGACAAGGGATTGACGGTACGCCGACTTTTTGACAACCTCGGTCCGTCAGTAGTATACCGACCAACGGAAATCACCGATTTAGCTCAACCCTCCCTCATTGCTGTCAGTGATGTCGACAGAAACACATGTCATTTCGCTGCTCCTCCTCCACGTATTTGCATGTTCTAGAAAGATGGGTATGAATATGAATATCATCGTTTTGTCATCATCATCAAACTTTGTTTGAAGAAGCAGCGCCGGTGTATGTATGTACCGCAAGCGGTCGACATCATTTTACCCTACCAGTTTCGTGTCCCTGCTTTATACAACTTTGCAATTTATGGACGACAAAGTGGTGTCTCCAAACATGTCGAAGAATATATATATATACTGTACAATAGTGAATAAGCCCAATGATATTTGAAATGTATGCAGTTTGAAGCAATCATTTTTCAAATGCAGGGTAGAATATTGATGACTTCTGTATTATATTTTCTTGTTCCATTAAATTATACTTATACACGTTCATTAAGTCTATATTTGTTTTGCAACTGTTGCTGTAAGATTTCATTCGTTTCAATTGTTTATTTGTCCACAGAGAGAAAGGTTAACTACATGGCACAGACATTTCAAGTTAATATCTCTTGAGCTAACTTTCGTCTTGAAATGTATAATATAGTCGATGTTTTACTTTTGGCACTTGAACATGATTGAATGGCGTTACATGTTCGGGAGGAGCAGCAGCTAAAATGCGAGTAGAGATTGATATCTTTTTGAAAATTATAGGAGTGGACATGGGGCTGAGGTGGATGGATTTACCAGTAATCGGAGGCGCACGATATACGCGAGGGAAGAACACGAAATAGTCGCATCGATAGTCGCTCACTATGTAGGTCTATTTCATCAATCATTTCAAGCAACGCCATATGTAATATTTTAAATGATAATTGGGCGAACATTTATAGGAGTGAAATATTCAAAAGAAAAAAACTTTGGTTAAAATGTGAAGAACCTCATTACCTGGTTAAAGAGATAGTTTGCCACTTAATTGAACTATTAAAAAGGGGGTGTTTAATTCCGTGCATAGAAACGTAGCGTCATCAATATCCTCAAAATTGGTCAAAGAAGAGAAAAGAAATGAAATGGACTATACAGACTTCCAAAAACGTAAATAGAACTGTTGTAGACCAATGTCACCAGAGCCATTATATAATATACGTGCATTGTGTAATTAAACTAGTAATATATTACCGAATCAGACAAAATGATGGGAACGGGAAAAGAAAAATGCCCTTCGAGAGAGGCTAGAAGGGGGGATGAGTTAAAAGCTCGACAGCAGCTGGCGATTTACTCTCCATCAAGGGCGATCTTCATTCATACAACATGACGATGAGAAGACATGAGAAAACATGGGAGGTAAAGCTCATGTTTGGGGTGCAGTGGAGCCCCCCTTCAAGACTCCGGGGACCAATCGATGTTAATCCGAGGAAACATTTTTACGCGCGAGCTGGAGGCGGTCGATCGCCGGATCTTGCATTCTTGAGATGATTCCAAGATGGCCGATCGGCAGTAACACTGGAAGCATGGAAAAGGAGATGAAGCGATGGGGATGAGG
>BEXV01000345.1:93016-121693 GCA_003118195.1 Hemicentrotus pulcherrimus | reverse complement strand
CCCCCCCCCCCCCCCCCACTGAATTCACTTCATCAACCTCTTGTACGTCGTCATTATCCTCACTTTATTAATGTCGACACTATCATTGTCATCGTCGTAATCGTCGTCATCGTTGTTATCTCATGGTTACATACCAACCATCACAATGTAAAAAATATTTTCTTGCTCCCCGTTACTCTCACAAATATCTTGAAATGAAAAATTCTAAAAGAAGACAAACTCTTCCGGCATCTTTCTTTCTTTCTCCTCCTCCTCGTCCCCTGCTCTCTCAAGACATTGGTCTGCGTGAACTTGATGGAGAATATGACCGTCTGTCTGTCATAAATCATTGGTATCCAGTGGTGTCCACTGAAGAGCAATTATACCAGGTAGAGATGCCCCTTCGGGGGTCTCTCTCTCAGATAATATTGATATATTGAGATGTGGTTTATTTGAAGTAGGCCGGTTAGTCAGGTGTGTTTTAGTCTGTTCTCCAGTCTGGTTGAGTATTCTCTCCTACCGTGTGATATAACTATGCAATCTCGATAAGACTGAAAAGGAGAAATCGTCTTTCATGATTATGTGATTGTCTTTTATATATCATATGTAGCAGAAACGAAGAGCTTTATGGCCCACTTTATGGAATTAAATCACGTGAGCGCCAACGTCGATAGATGTGACACATATATATTAAGGCCCGGTCACACCGCCAGAATTTTGCTGGAGCGTTCCTGGAGCGGTGGAAAAAATTCATCACCGCTCGTAACCGTTAAGGCAACGCCGTATACGCTCGGCCACCTCTGATGGTCCCTCCTACCGCTCCGAAAGTTTTGAGCTGCACAAAATTTGCGAGCGGTATGGAGCGGGCAATATTCCGCTCCGGGAAAGTTCACCACTGCTCCAACAACGCTCAGTCAAAGTTTGGCACCGCTAGACGCAAGTTCGTGGACGCTTTGGTCCGCTAGGCCAACGAAGCAATCTTGAACGCTGGACCACCGCTGCTTCGCCAGCTTTGCCCGGGCGGTGATTAAACGTTGCACAAACTTTGGTGGAGCGGTTGTAAGCGTTTAAAGAGCGGACACGGGATTGCTGGAACGGTGTCGGGCGTTGAAGCAGCGATCCATTGCGGTGATGAACTTTGATTTGGCGTTGGTATGGAGGTGTCAGAGCGGGACCAACGCTCGCTACCGGTCGCTACCGTTAAATCAACGCTAAAGCAACCCCGGCTTTAGCGGTGCACCGCTAAGGCAACGCCCGTGTTTTCGATTTGTTTTCCCATTTTGTGCGCGGTGACGAGCGTTGTCGAAATTCGGCCCCCTCTCCCTACCGTTTAAGGAACGCTCCAACAAAGTTCTGGCGGTGTGACCGGGCCTTTAGAGATAGAGAAAGAGGGAGAGTAAGTGAGAAAGAGAGAGAGAGAGAGAGAGAGAGCAGACAATTTTATAAAAATGTCATTAATTTGTTTAATCTTATTTTATCACTGATCATTATAAAAACATATCATTCAAATTTGTACATCAAACATGTCCATCGTGTTTAGAAATCATTCAGAACGTTCAAAAAGATATTGCTAGAACGCGTGTAGTCTCAAAATGAAGAAAATACAAACGATTTTCCGCAAGATACCTGCTTCCTTGGTCAAATCTAAAGATATCAGATATCAACATGTGTGTTTGATATAAGAGGCTCAGCATGGCGTCCAGTTTGTTACCATGGTGATTGATTGCTCTTTATATGATCGTGATGGCGCCACTAGGTCATTTACCTTCATATACATGGATGGTGAAAAGAGACTCTATTTTACTTTCTTCTTCACTCATTCAAAGTTTTAAATGCGAGGTTGCCCTCATCATGAAAATTGAAAAAAACGAAATCAGGAGACTCAAATGATTAATAGGGAAAAATCTCCAAATCAAATATCTGCAATGTTGCAATAAAGCTTCTGTATGGGCTACATGTTCGAATTGTGGACATGCGAAGGTTGCAGGTTCCGAACCCCGCTGCGGTATTCAGGTCATTTGGTACAATTATCTACAATTGCCTCTCTCGAGCCAGGTGTAGAAGTAGGTACATGGCTACCTGGTATGAGCTCTCTCCAAGCCTCTTGGTATGACTGACCCCTTCGAATGTACTTTGCATTGATTATTGGTGTGGGCGGGAGCTAAAGGCGATGTAATTTCGGAGCACCTTTGAAATCGAGTCGGTTTTTTACATATGCTTCTCTGTGAGTCAAATTCTGTCATAATTCTTCGCTGATGAATATAAGCAGTGTGTTCATTACTCGTATCCCCTTCTTTGGTGCAGAACATTGCTCCAGCATGCTGAATGGATATCTTAGGACAAAACATTTTCCAGGAAATTTTCTATATTCTCCACATAAGCGGTTTGTAAAATTGCAATAGATCTTACAACTAATTGCATCTATGGTTTTTAGTCATACGGAAATGTAATGTGTCCTGAAAACCGCTGTAGTAACTTGTATTGAGAAAGGAAAATCTCCTCTTTGACAATACCGCCTGGTTCTACTCACTTCCCTCCCGACACTCGTTCGTTGCCCTACCCATTTATCATATAATATTGAAGAATATGGTGAAATTTAGCTCTTAAACGTCACCCAATGTTTGTTTAATTAAACATCGTGGCGGGCCGCGTCGTCTTCTTCCACGACCAAACTTGAGTGCTTTCCCCCGCCACGCCGCGGCGAGCCAGTGCTCAAAAGAATCGAAATGGGTGACGAATGCGCCTGTTTCTTCATATGATTATAAAGAATATATCTGGTCTGCGTCGTATTTTGTGTATTTACAGACTCAGGGTGGCCCTAAATTGGCAATATGTCCCTACATCTTTTACACCTTCCTTGTGTATATTTAGATTTGAACTTGATGGGTGCTCTTTTAGGATGACCTTTTAGCATCATGTCACGTATGACGAATCGATCCCCTGTACAAGCAAGAGTCAGTAGCATAGCATGGCGAGTAGCCAGGAACTGAGAAGACATTCTTTTCATCACCGTCCACATCCCAGTATCTTTACTCGTTCACCACTAATCCTTTCGCTCATCTTTCCGTCTGTCTGTCCTTTTTTCTTTCTCCCTCCCAGTCCGAGAATTTGGGAACTTTCTCAATTCGGGCAACTGCCCCTCAAACATGTCAGAAAAGTTAAACCATACTTAGTAAGTTACACCACAATGAGTGAGTGTATTTTCGTCCTCTCTGTTCTCTTCAGAAACCGGATGGTTGACGATGTTCATGTTAAAAACGACCCCCTCCCCCGTAAAATTATCATGCCCGTACATCCATAAAGTCCTCTCTTTTCCCCCTCTTTTTGTAATTACATTTTATGATTTTCTAATCACCTTCTCATAGAGCTCTCTCGATATTTTCATCTCTTTATCCCTTTCTCTCTTCATGATATTCTCTTATCCTATTTCCATCTATACCTCGCCATTGCATTTATCCTCCCTCAAAACGATGTTCTATCTACGTGATCTACATACAGTGTACGACGAGTTTAGCCACACATTAACAATTATCCACGTAGCCATGGCAACTCCCCTTACTGGCTCGCATCTAAACGATCTATCACGTTCTCGGCGTAACTTCAAATTTGATCCAAGCACGAGAGAGCTATGAATTAAAAGTCAAATGACCCCATTTGTTGGTCTAAACGTGATGATATTGTAAGCAAGATTGCGCGTTTACGAGTGTTTGATGAGATCCGTTGTCATTCTTATATACAACCTCAGCACTTGAAGGAGAGGTGACGAAAATTGGGGCGAAACCTACTTTTATATCAGTTTTATTTCATTTTTTGGGGGTCATCAAAATTCATTCAGCCATGCAGACAGATTTCTTATGATATCTACATAATGATATCATATTTTCAATGGAAATGTTTAATTTATCATATTTGAGAAGATGATTAGGTTTGCGATTGTGCCCATTTACAAACGTTAATCTCGAATCGCAGGTCCCTTCTATTTGACCGTTTGTTCGTCGATGACATGTACTAAAGGTGTACTAAAAGACAAAGAAAACGACTCTCATCTAATTAGCTCTCTGCCGTTGATAAGAAATGATAGAATAAGGGAAGTTGTTACAACTTTGCGAGCGTGGATCCATGTTTTCCAGATCCATCAACAGGATGCTCAAAGTTTTTCTTTTTTGAGTTAACAAAAACTAAAACTAAATACAATCATATGCAAGTGCCCCATGTAACTATACCACTATTTGGTATTAACAACAAATGACTGCTGTAACCCCTCCACCTCATTTGAGGATACCTCTTGGGTCGATTATGTTTTCCATAACCTGTAAAAAACTAAGAATCGTCATGATGAGCATGGGAGTATACACTTAATTATTACCAGATGCATTTTGTGTAAAGGCAAGGAGCTTTGATAGAGGTAACTCCTTTGGTGACATTGAGCTGGATTGGTCCTCGAAGTTCAAGCATTTAATGACGCCATTTCGAGTCTGGACTGTCTTGTGTAAATATACTTGACTTCATCCCACATCTGATAACCGTCCACCACACCGGAACTATTGGCTGACCACATATTTAGAAAGGCTCAGACTCGGCGGATCATTAAAAAAAATAATTCCCAGCCTATGCAATTTTCATCTTTTTATGAAGATTTATATGAAGTTTTATATTATGAAGTTGAAGCCCGTGTGTGTGGTAATAATACAATGGTCAACCGGGCAATATCAGTTGGTCAGATTTCTCTGATATTAAGAAAGGGTAAACGAAGACACAAATAAACGGTTGATTGATTTTCCTTTTATTGAGTGGAACACTATTATGGTGAATATATGAATAATGAAAACGCAACAAACCCCAAGCAACAGAAATAACTTCTGTTACTCCAGTCAAATGTTTGTGACTAACAGTTAACCTGTAATGGCTCTCTTTTTTCTGTCGTGTTTTATTAATTCTATTTTTGTATCAGGAGCAAAGGAGCTCTTTTGAAAGGAGAAGGGGTGACTGAGCATGCGCACGAGTATATTATTTCATTCTAATGTCGCGGTATTTTANCCTCCCCTTGCTGGTTCCGGGGTCCCTGTTTGTTGAAGTACCCTGCATTCGATATGTTTTTTTTCTCCATTTTATACCTCTTTCTCCTTTCATCGAAAAATTCAACAACTTTTCCTTTCTCGCTATTTTAACTATTTT
Organism: Hemicentrotus pulcherrimus; assembly: GCA_003118195.1. Classification (NCBI taxonomy): domain Eukaryota; kingdom Metazoa; phylum Echinodermata; class Echinoidea; order Camarodonta; family Strongylocentrotidae; genus Hemicentrotus; species Hemicentrotus pulcherrimus. The sequence continues at coordinate 116,539 of BEXV01000345.1, read as the reverse complement.
AACTTCATGACGTCGATGTTGCCTTACTTTCAAAACTTCCTACTTTCATCCATGAGGGGGAAATAACAAGACGCTTCATGTATCTATCTTTAGATAAAGTTAAGAAAATAAGATCACTCCAACGATAACAAGGGACAAAATGATATTTTTTGCTGTGAACTCTATATATTGCCTAGTCAATCGGGAAAAGACGTTTTCTTGTAACATTTTTTTCTCTCTCTCTCGGTCGTGTTTATTTTGGTGATACATGAGGGTGGTTTATTCAGGCTCTGTATATTTTGATGAAACCGTTTATGTGCGGAAATGGCAATGGAGTGGGACCAAGGCCTGATTGATGGGCGGGGTCGCATTGATGCCCCCCATTTGTGATGGAAAGAAAGTAAGAGGACTCGTCAAACAAGAAGTACAGACTAAAAGGTGAAGTTGAAGTTAGGTATAGTGGTCATGAGATTCTGTTGTGAAAAATCCTTGTTTTGATTTGATTTAATTTTTTCATCAAAAACTTATAAAATTAATATGGTTTATATGAATTTAAACAAACACAAAATTACATACAAATCATTAATTTAAAACGACGGGTATATAACCCTATTGAGAGTTATTAGTGTTTTGCCTCTGTTCTTTCCAGATTACCAGATGTTAGTGGGAAAGGTTGATTAGGCCTATACTACATAAAACTTACGTTTTGGAATCATTATAAGAATGGCCCGAAAATCAGATGCAACTGGACACTTTACACCGATATAAGTACAAGGGACCACACACAAACAAAATGTTAAAAGTTATACTATCATCAGCTGTCTTGGATGTTAGCTTATTTCAAGAGCAAACTTCTTTATGTGCAATGTGTACTCAGATGTTTTCTTCCACTCAAGAATGAAAAAAATGTACCACGTTATATTTCACCAGCATTAGATCTCGATCTTTTCTTTAAACTTGAGAGGACCTTTCTAATTTGTCATTGTCCTGGTAAAAGTAGTTTAATAGGTGTGAAGAAAGAGTTGCCATAGTTTGTTTATGAAAAGATTTGTTTTGTGAGACAGATTTTATTGAAATTTGAAATTGATATCGTAGAATTGAAAATCATAAATTCATAAAAATGGATGAGGGAGGAAGAGAGTAAATACATATAATGTATGATGGTTTGACAGTGGGAAATTGGTCAGAAAATAAGTTAATCATGATAACGATGTTAATTACTTGAATTTAATAGAGAATGATAAGACAAAATTGCTTTTATAATGGGGAATTGAATGCACTTTCATTATCATTATACTGTCGACAAACAGTCTCCAGAGGAAACCCTAATTCCTTTATGGGGTCAAATCAAAGTACTTTAAATATGCGAACTGGATGGTTAACACTGATGAAAATATTGTATTAGTGTTGGAAACAGACTAAATGTACTGTAAAACCAGGGAAAATGGCGAGCATAAAATTAATGTTCGTGAATATCGCGAATGATCAGATTCGCGAAACGATCAAACTTTCAAAATGAATGATTCACATCCGACTCATTATTTAAATTTTCAGTTGGCGAAAGTTTCTTTCGTGAAAATCCTTGTCTCTTTAAAGTTTCAGCTTTTACGCATCGCTCCGCACCATGATGGGGCTGGTCGAGAGTTCACGGACAACTTGGCGGCGCGTAGCCCATCACATCCTATCACCTCGATGATAGATGCCCCGCCCCTGTTTCCGAACCCCGCATCACCACCACAAAAGGTGGACCGTTTGATGTTGAGGAGTTCTGATGATGATAATACTTTGAAGCAGGTGCACTAATCAGATGATCTCTCTTTTCCAACCAATATGTAGCCCTTTTCATTTTTTTTTTGGTGACTATTTCCCTCACGATTTATCTTCATTCGTCTCTTTCTCACTATCTTCAATATCAATTTTGATGTCATTGTACGACCTCACCATCAACATTGTTTATGGTAACCATGAGACGTCATCCTACTCAACCTCCTCATTATAATCATAATCATCCCCTCTCTCGATCGTCGCTTACCATCATCATTGCCACACCCTCACCCTTGTCCTCCCCTCTTCACCCTTTGCACCATCTACATACTTTTACACCACCGCCGCCAACCCACCTTCTCCTCCTCCTCCTCCTCGTCATTACCCTAATCATTATTATCATAATCATCATCCCCACCATTTTCAAAATCGTCGTCATGCATATTATTCGGGTTAATTTTGATGTCATTGCTTGCCGAAGTCTCAAAAGGTTTGGAAGATGTAAGCTATGTGAGATGTGAAACTACCTGCAAATGTAAAAGGGAGAGAGGGGAGAGAGGGGCAGAGAGGGAGAGGGAGAGAGAGAGAGAGATGAGGATAGGGAGGGGGTGAGAGGATGGGGGTAGATTGGTCTAAATTGCCATTACTGAGTGAGAAAGATTAAATCTTAGGCCCGAGTAGCCGAGACTAACTTGATGACAGCCCTCGGGGTCTCCCTCTACCGAATAGTTGGGATCCCAAGACTTTAATCAAATTTAGGGATAATTTCTGACTTGATGATATATAGCTTATAAAAATCACATCTCGCAATATTGCCCAACCCACCAATTTAGAAAGTCTGTTCGTTTGATATACGTCAAGTTCAATTTAAATTTGTTGTAGAGAAAATGAGAAATCGTCATAGAATAGAAGTTTGGAAGAATTCTGAGTGAATTTTTCGTACTACCTGTCTTTGCTCTCACCCTTCTCTCTCTCTCTCTCTCTCTCTCTCTCTCTCTGTCTTTCTCTCTCCTTCCTCTTCTAATGAGGGGCTACACTCAACTACTTTGATCTTCATCCGAATTATTCTTGACGCCTTGCCAAAAGATACCACTCATTTCACCATGAACTGACCTCCATGCCCATGACTATGACGATGAAGGTCATTGACCTGTGGTCCTCGACCCACCAATCAATTTAATTTACATCATGTACTTATAACTAGTTATCTACTCACTAATAACGCAAATGGCGAGTCATACTCATTGAATACCACGGTACTAAGAAATATAACCATGTAGGTGTATAATATGTATACATAAAAGAACACTTACCGAGTCAATTCTGCAGGAAGTTTGCGTTTAAAGATATAATAATTGACAATATACAATGTAGAATCAAAAGTTGAAAGAAATTGCAACTTATCTTTTGTTTCTATAAGCAAGAAATTTTATAAAATCGTAATTATTCATCTATCTATTTACAATTTATTGAGTATTAACCAACACACATTTATTTATAAATTCCAACAGCATTTATCGATATTACAATGCATTTTAATTCAGTTGTAATTAATTAATCAATTGCTAATTAAAAATGGGTTAATCTCACCTCTTAACGTTACTTCATTGAGAGCAAGAAAGCAAGTATCCTAACCAATTTAACACTTCACGATCTACTGCAGATCAATGACCTTTCTCTTGACCTCGCACTGGTATTATATAGCTAATAGCAAGATTGGTGTTAATACAATATTTGATGATCTTATCTTGCTTTATCACCGGCTATAAAATAGCCTACTCTATTATACGTATACATGATAAAACCAGTCGTTTTCAAGTTCAATGCGACTGGATACAAAGATCGATTTCCTGTACTTAAAATAAATCTCTTTTCTTTCTTTTTTCTTCTTTCATTGTAATTTTGTTGCAGTCCCTGGCTAAAATCCCTAATATAATTCCATATTTCTTCTGATGTTCGCGAAATTACGGGTGAATGTAATACTGATCAGAGAAGGTACATGCACTCTGTAGATCGCCTGCTCACAAATTCCATACCATTATGATATTCCACCATCTCTATAAATCAATCCACAACTCCATAACTCTGCTCAAAAGACCGTCATGTGCCACAATAATGCCCCTCCTACTTGGATTAGCATTTTCATCATTTCCATGATTGTACATTCTGAAATTAGCTAATTTGTAATCTGAACATGGTAATCATAATTCAACACTGCCTTTATATCTCTAATCAAGTGTAGATTACGAAAAGATTTTCTCGTTTAAAGTTCCCATTTTTATTGATATTTGCAGTAAAAGTATCAAGATTGATTCCAAATCCTCAGACCAGACTTTCTAAATTTGCACCAACATACTTCTATTTCTTCCGCTTTCATTTTAATTTTGAAGTCCGTGTACTTGAGTGTAAATTAAATTTATTTTCAGCCTTTGTAAGGGTTAGAATAATATTATTGATGAATAATCCATTCAAATCAAATCAGAAGTATACTAGATTTTAAAATATTGAACGGGTATGATCAATATTCTTGTCAGTGCCGGTTGAGAGCCGTGTCACCTTGCTGTAGGATGTAACAAGCCTCATGAGTGTCATTAACCTTCAACTAAAACTCGCTATAGTTTGAACTCCGACAAGTCAAGGATCTCTCCTCCCACAAGTAAAAGCGATTTGTAATTTCACACTTGAGAATTCTCGGCTTTCCCTCTTTCTTCATATCATTTTTTTAGAGGGAGTTTTTATTTGTGGCGGTTTTTCTTTTAAGAGGTTTATTCCGGCAGTGAACACATCGTAAAATGATTGGCTTTTCTGGGTGGCGAGAGAGTTTATAACGTGCGAACTAAATGGTACAGTTGCTGGATAACACAGAACGAGGACTCTGGATCAAAATTATAAGCTTAAACTTCTTGATTTAAAGGAAACCTTCATTTATTCAAAATATTCCACAGGTTATACCATCACTAGTTTCATTTAGATAGATAAAATTATAGCTTCGACAATGGAAATATGATTTTCATACATTTAAACAACCGACTTTTGCTACATGTATTTAAATAATCGGATATGCAGACTAGGTCCTACATATTAGTTATTGCTTCATTAATAATTATGATGTAGTTAAACTTAAAATTGAGTTAAAATCCCACTCCAGGACATTACTTTCCTTCAGCGAGAAATTCATCCACAGTGCTACACTCAACCCAGGTGAAGTAAATGGAAACCTGGTAGGGATGTATTCCACGAAACGCAGAGCGGGTGACAGCTCTGCCAGGGTTATTATGCCGCATTAGACTTCTGATAAAGTAAGTGTTAGCATGGACCTAATCCATGGTGTTAGGCACTATATAAGCACATAAAATTATTATAAAACAAATGCAGCAATTAAATTGCAAATACAATATGGAGATAACATATCTAAACATGTTTAGTTTCGATACCGTATCACAGAAATTGAGCTAATGAGACCCCTTGAAGTAAGCCAAGACTCATCGCCTAGTGCATTGTGTATTTTACACTTAACCTATAAAAGGCGCCAGAACCCAGTTTGGTTTCGATAACGAAGCTTGCCACCTTCCAAAAGGAGACCCGTGCCTACTTTTTTCCTCTAAAAATAGGAAAGCTGTACTGTCACATTGCGTATGTGAGGTTCATCTTTTGTCTATCTCCCTGCAAACCATGTACAAGGGTAAGAATGTATACATTCTTTTTACCCCTTCAAATTCAACATGAACCCACCCTAATCTACCGACAAGTCTTCATTTTCATTCCAGCTTTACCCCTAACCCGATCCCGCATCCTTCCTTTTACCCTCTCCAGCTCCATCGCGCGGGCCAGAGCCCTGTGGCGGAAAGGGGATTTTAGTCGCGACATCTCAGTGATCCTGGTCCTAAAGCCAGACCTAAAGCCCATATCATCCCTCTCATCCTTTCCAAGCATTAGATCATCCTCCCATGGTATTATATCGCAATACACCTGAAGAACCCCGGCACCAGAGTATATTTTTTCCTGCATTATTAGCTCACCTAGCGTCGCATCACAGTAGTCTGCAAAATGAAAGAATTTTGTTCGTCATTGATCGAGAAGAAAATGAAGTCAAACCATGTTGTAGCGGTAGTGCGCCAATAATTTCTGCAAACTTCCTTTGAAAGTGTTTACAAAGTTTTAAGCCATTGGTACTAGAAAGAAAAAAAGCTTGACACGGACCCGCTCCGTTTCGGCATAAAAACCTGTATCTGCCATGGCTCTTAAATTTGTGGATATACATGTATACGTATAAAAGTTAGTTGAATAAAATGTAAACGTTTCAAAACCAGTTTCCAAACGAGCTTGATACGTCGGACATTCAAATGACTTTGCAGTTCTGCATAATAACCAATATTATGGTGATATACGGACGCTGTGAGTATATGAAACTGATGAAGGTCCATTTTGGATCCTAATAAATTATCAATAAAATATATTAAACACAATTCTTTAATCTTGAAAGTGCAAAAAAGATGTCCAATCATCTATCTTCCCAGCATGAGGCCTCGCATAAAAACTTATTACAGTCCACTTTCCAAGCAGGCGCAGCAATCTGACTAAATTTTACAGGTCTGTAAATGACTACTAACAAGACACAAAGTTTATGTTTGGTCAAATCATGGATGCTTTCTTTGCAGACTCCACAAACTTTCCATTTGCTTAGATTTGATCCCAGAATAAGGACCTTTATCGGGATCCCTTCTTGATCTTCGTTATGACAAGAGGCTTCTTATCTCTGAAAGGTTTTTGATTGGATTTTCTGATTTCTTTCCATCATGTTCATAAAGAAAATGTCCAATTTCTTTGTTATAATTCTCGCTTGTAATTTATGAATGTACCAAACAATGAGAAATGACAATAAAACATAATATCATTAATTGAGTTATATCCAAATAGTATCTGTGATTCAATAAGACCTATTGTTGGTGCAACACATTATACTCTTTTACGTTGTAAATACTGTTTGGTATTCTTTCTCAATTTTCCAGGCACTATCCATTTTCTCGATTATTTTATCCTCGTCGTTATTCTTTATTCTTCCCTCCTACCAAATGTTGGACCAGATTTCTTATTTTGTTATAAGTGTGAAGTGCTTACGTTCTTTCTCATCGTGAATAAACCAAAAATAAGCATAGGTGCGTTTGTTATTCACAAGCCACACGAACAAATAAATAACTCCGGCTTAAATTCATGAATGTAAGCCTCGAATCAGGATTAGAATCTAAATAATGAATTACACGACTTGAGTTAATTCTCATCAGTATAATTTCTTGAAGTATTTATTTCCTTCTCTATTCTACCTTATAAATCATTGTAAATGGGGTTTTCGTCTTCTGCGGAAGTTGATCCATTGTCGACTACTAGTATGTAACAGCTCCATACACTCTCCACCACTCGATACACAATCATTATTTCCTCCCTTTTCTTTTCCTTTTCTCCTCAGATTGAATTACATCCTAATAAGACATCAATCACAGATTTATTAAGCGATTTTACTAATCGCCTCCAGAGGTACAAAGAGTTAATCCGTTATTTCCTTGCCAATTCAATTGGTTTTGGTGTATTATGGGTCGATAGTAAGTAGCAATTGAAATTTCGAGTGTTTTGGAAAAGATATTTTTCCGTGCTTAGCGTTACTGTATCCCATTACCTTGGTTGAATAAAAGAATTGACAAGAGCCCCCCCCCCCCTCCCCCCGTCATACGATTTGGGTTTATTGTAATTGTAGAGGGTTACAATTTTACCAAGCTATATAGGCAGTGAGAGGCGTTAGCACGTCTTATCATCTATTTGCACATGGAAATGTGTGTATTGTCTGTATTCATGTAATTGTTCATTTCCATAATCACACATTGCTGTTTTAGAGTTTTACCTTTTACTTGAATATTTGACGTCATTTGTAAATTGATTTGATAAGATAATTAAAATAAGATAAACATCTTCTCATCATGACCTAACCAGAAGGATTGCCTAATAACATGTGAATCGAGTTGTCGAGTAAATTATTCATTTTTAAAGCTATGGTATATAAGTAAGATAAAAATGATTCTGGCAAATTAATCTTTGTAATAACCAAATGATTTAGTTACCAGACGCCTTGACTCGGTGGTGAACACTGTCAAGCGAGTTATTGACATTATAATTATCATTAGGCTAATTAACATCAAGCATATTGGCGATGGGCTATCATGTACTGTGCTTGGAGGAATTCGGACAAAGAATGAAAATGTAAGTTTTCATAAAGATCTGATATATCATTTCTATGATTAAAAATATATTGAAAGTAGAACAATTATTTTGTGATGTATCGACTTTCTCCGGTTTTTCTTTAAGCCCTTTAAGAATTAGAACTAGAGGCAAATCTATTGAGATCAAAGGATAATTTTATTATTAGTCAATAGGGTATTACTACATGGCGAGCAGCTACTCAAAATTAATCCATTTCCAGTCAAGATTTTTGATTCGCTACTGGCAGGAGCCAAGTGCACGGGATTCAGTCGACCACTAAGTGTTTTAACAGACCAATGACCTACACCAGATCCTATCAAGTTATGCTCCTGAAAAGAAGTGTATTTTGGTAACCATACGGCAAAATATCTCATCACATTTATGATTATTTTGTTTATCAAAGTGTTTTGATCTCTTTCTCTAGAGTAATCAATAGTTGTATTGATTACTATAAACTGTTTTACCTTTATTGTTCCCATTTTTAATAGCCGTTTTAGTATATTTCCACATTTGTTCTTTTAGCATTTCATAAATTTTCTTGTTACTTTTCATGTGCTTGTTCCAACAGAAAACATGAATTTCTTTTTAAATGGACACCTACACGATACCTAGATGATCACGAGAATAACGATAATCGATATTGATAATATCTATTTATTGGGGCAATCGTCAATTCATATTCAGGTTAGCGAGGTGCCCGATGAACCTCAAATTCGTTCATGATAGCACGCCTATGATTGTGATAAGCATCTCGTGGAGAAAAAAATATCATACATGAGTGGATCGATGAGAAACAAAAGCAGAAGACGGATAAAAAAATATTAAAAAGTTTGATAATACCTATGCTTGTTCAAATCAACATCGTCCATCGTTAACCGTATGGGGACTTTTGATTCAAGCAAACTTGTGAACCCATGCCGTCAAAACAGTCGTGATTCGAAACTAGATTTCCTGCTATCAATTTAGAGATGCAGAGATTTCGGGGAAAGACAATCGTGTCATATTCATGTTCCTTCCCAGAGCCTGTCTGTTTATAATCATATTCCTGTTCTAAATCGGTTCTTCGTCTGAAGACTTAGACAATGGATTTAACTCTTGAGAATTTTTTTTTTTTTTAGAAGTGAACACATACAAGAAATCTGATTTGAATCGATCTTTGCTGCACAAGACGTGAATAGATATAACAATAATAATAATGAAATAAAAACAGTGCGTTATAAAGCGCGTATCACTAAATTCTTTAAACGCTATAACAAACAAAATACAATTAAAATAAAAGAATTACATATTTTTGTCCACAATAAAAAAAACTACTAATTACAATACATATGAAATATACATCAATGTGAAGCATTTTTGAATAAATGTGTCTTGATATCTTGGCATTGATCTGGTAAAATAAACATAAACATGTAGCCTTCATAATTGTAGATCCATACCATCGCATTAAAAAAAAACTCAAATATTCATGAGAATGGTTTTAATTTAAGACTAAATTATGATGTCTACGTTTCGACGTCTCGCAAAAAATCAAATCTTGCTGTTCTTGGGAGAAATGCGAAACTTCATTCATTCATATCGTTATGATTTATGACATATCCAATAAGTACATTGTGAATATAAGTGTGAAATCTGAGCATGAAGAGTACTCTAAAAGCAAAGCATGTTTTTCATCCTCCGTCTGGTAAAGATCCACCGCTACATCACATTGAAGTAGAATCGGATGAAAAGGAGACACGATGAGCATTACTAGTATTGTGGTTCGGCGCATCCAGTTCAAAGGTCGCCCGCTGGGATGCTCCAGCATTTTTAGAGGGCTGGGTCAGGGTTCATGTCGGGATTTCACTTTGAACATGGGCTTATGGCAAGCTCACTGTCCCTCTCTCTCTCTCTCTCTCTCTCTCTCTCTGTATCTCCTTTTGTCTCCCTCCACTTCTTTCCCTCTTTTTTCCTATCTCTCTCTTCTTCTCTCCCTCTCTTCCTCTCTCTTCCCCCTCCCTATGTCTCTCCCTTTCTCCCCCTCTCCCTCTTCCCGTCACCCTCTCTCTCCCCCTCCCTCTTCCCGTCACCCTCTCTCTGAACTTTCTTTCACTTCTGTATCATGCTCCTCTTTGAATTCATGCATGTTTTTCTTTTCCAACCTGTTTAATTCATTACTCCTTTATCCGCCCTATTAAAACATGTACAGTATTTTGTTTACATTTTTCATTTAGCTCAAATAATGTGAATAATGTTAAAAACAAATCGAAGTAGAAGCTGCACAAATTATGTTGTAGAATCTGAGCAATAAACACACATTTTCTTGTTATACATTTTCCTTACCAAGGAGATATGGTTGATTTGTTCGTGGGTCAGAGTTGAATAATCATTTGGTCTTCGATTACACTTGTCGGCATTCCACCGATATTTGGCGGCTGAAAGTTTGTTTGAAAATGTCGAGTTTGTTTATAGTATATTTGAATGAAAGTGAATGATTGCGGATTTATTGCCTTCGTGTAAAACTGCTTGAGTCAATACATTGCTATTGTGCGTGTATTTGTGAACGTGCATATTACGTACGCCCCCTTTTTGGGAAAAGATCGTAATGAATTTATTTACGGCGTAAACAGACCCCCCCCCGTACGTTTTTCCACTTTTTTCATCTAGATTACATTAGACTAGTTTATTCAATCCCTGTTTAAAAATTCAGTATTTCGTAAACATCCCCTATTTCGTTCAAATACCTTCGCATGATTAGCGAAGTTTAGCTGTATGATAGCTGCCATTGGGATTATATCTACAAGGTACATGGTATGATGTATAGTTTCTTAATCTTAATCTGCCAAAGTCGATTTTGAAGATACATGAAAACAAACATGTACACAAACAAACAGAAGATAAGGAGACATTATTACAGAATATAAACATCAAATACTTTCTCAAATCCAACTGATCGTGCTGATTTTGTATCTGATTTCATTTACATTTCAGAGAGCATGAAATCCAAGTTTTCACAACATGTTTGCCGTCTTCAAAGCATTTTGTATGGGGAAAAATTTGATCGGCAGCCTTTGGTGTCTGAAAACAATATTTATGTTACTCCAAACAGAATTTGTAATAATAAATAAATTCATGAAAGAGTTATAGCATCACATGTAAGTATTCTTGTCATTTTTATAAGTCATTTCGTGATTTCATAACTCTTCTTACCGCAGTAGATTTCTATATAATTATGCGGAGATGTCTTTGATCCGACTCAAAGTCAAATATAGGTCGGACTCGTTCCAATAGCGCGTCTGACCGCATAAACCAACCCTAACATGGGTGATAAAAGACCCGCCAGTTTCACGGCTGTCATGGCAACCAAACTCTTATCCTCCCGCCGACGTTCGACCGCTTCATTTCATCCAAATTAAATTGCTCTGTATGTCGTCACCACGCCAAAAACCAAACTCTAAACGGAAGAAAGAGGAAAAAGGGAGAGATGTATTTCCAAAACGGCATGGGTATATTTCATTCCCAATTCCCCAAGTCTAATCAGTTGTAACAACAATTTGTGGAAGGAAAATTGTTTCAGTTACAAGTCGGTCAAAGGTCTTTATTTTCCAGGCTGACTCTCTTTTCATCAACCAATCTATTCAGCCACGATAGAAATCTAGATGGGAGGAAGTGGGCGGCTTTGGTTTTTTCTTCTTCATTTTCTTGACATTTTTTCTCTTCTAAGATACTTCAATATCATGAAATGATATGGAGCAAAGATTCGACCTGTATCATGAATGCATACCTTTTGAACCCGGTTCAAAACTTGTCTAATTGTTGGTCATAGTCCGACCTATTACGAACCATGCTACTCCATAATATGTAAAATCTCAATATGCGGAAATACAATGATATATAATTTCGAATGTGATCAGTGATTTGAGCATTCTATATCCGATAAAGCCGTTCGGATATGTGTACACAGAGAGAAATCCCGTGAGGAAATCGGATCTCCGACTTTGAAAGCATATCCGACTTCTGAAGTCTGGCCTTTGGATGAGCTTGGTCGAGGTTACAGAATCTTGGAGCCGAGATGGATAGGTAAAAACTGACAAAGAAAAGAATCAAGAGTGAGATCGCAAGAAAGAGAAATGAGATGGATTAATCTTCAAGGAATTCTCCTCGTTTCCCCTAGGCTAAACTTGTCATGTGTCTCTTTCAAAAGAAACTTTTTTTTTCTCCAGAAGTTTAGCCATCTAACATGATTACGTATACTTTGTGAAGTTGAAGCAGAAAATTACACTTATTGGATTGTCTTGGAAAAAGTGTAAGAGATACTTAATCAATATTTGGTAAATTCATCAGGATTTGTTCTCACAAAGTATCATAATGTCCACAAAGTTCTAATTGGAATGTAATGAATAGATTACTACATGCAAACTTGTATCTGTGAAGACCAGTCTTTTAAATGTCCTATAAAATTGCTCTAAATAAGTATTGAACTGCGTATCGATTAGGCGTTGTTCTGTGATTTGATTCTTCACCTTTTTAAGATCATGTTAAACTCTTGAGCTGTACTTCATTTAATTATAAATACTAGTGTTTTCATTGCTTTAAATCATTAAAGGCGGGTAACATTCTCCCACTAATAATTGTACGACTCCCCCATAAACTCTTCCCTAAAACGGACTGTATAAAAGCAAAGATGGTATCTTGTAATTGCTTAATGCCACGGATAAAAACGTTCTCCAAATATACACTTTAGTCATCAGGTTTGATGATCTAACACATTCATCTTTTAAAGTGCTACCAAAAGTTCATAAAAGAAATCACAATAGTATTTCTCAATATTCTATAGACATTGTTCCAATTTTAGTGTAGGTTTTCTCCTCCCAATGTACTTTTTAGTGTTCTCAATTCAAAAGGTAACCTCTCGTGGAGGGCGATGAGATATAAACGAAGGGTATGCGTAATAAATCAAGGCCCCTTTTGTTAGTAAAGTGAGAACATAGTACAGGAACACCATCATCATTATCATCATCACCATCTCGAATGAATACAATGAATGGTTTTGATATCAATTGTAGATAACGAAACACAATACTAACTCGTTTATAATCCCTTCAATTCACTTGGAGGTATCATTAAACGTCGAGGAATGACTGCGCGAGCCGCTCCTGCAACAATTGCGGTTATTTCGTCCGGACGTGCCCCCGTTTTGTACCCTGGGGTAAAGTGGGAACCCCCTGTTGGACCCACAAAGGGGGACTCATCATTATTAACCCCTCTTATCTGCCATATCAGCTTGCTGGCGTCTACGGAGAGTTCCCCCTAATGGTATTGGAGTTCTGAACTAGTTCTTCAAGCTTTGTTCATAAAGTACTTTACCGTGTAATTAGGGTTAGGTGGTTACCGGACCATGTCATTTTGTGATAATATTTCGCGTTATGAAGATGATAGTTGGTGTTCACACGATACTTTCTAGTACTATAATTTGAATGATTGAATTGTGTAAACGCTGGATGCATACTGATGATCCTTCACTTTAAAGATACTATCTCCCTTTTGCAGCCAACATCAAATTCTGTAGAACTTTGCAGGAATCATGAATATATCATGTATGTCCTATCTCAGTGTGAAATTTAAACGTTAGCAGTGTCCTAATATTCAAATTATGCAAGGAAACCCGTTTTACTAGACTTCACTCTCGGACAAAATTGAGTGACTGACTGGCTTTTTTTTTCTTCTTTGGTAATAACATACATAAAATGAGCTGTAAAGAGTACATTAGTAAGTGTCTACATCAATAACCCACTTCTTGTAATGGCCAAAATGAAACTTATTGAATATTTGCGCATCATAAAACGTAAGACCATTCGGTACAATCAAGAACTTATTGGTACAATGGTCTGAAAATCAGACTATCACTTACTGGCTCTATAGCTCTTTAATCGATTCGACAACTAATAGTCGTTATTTTCCCACTTAAAGACATTTTCAAGCCCCCCCCCCCTTTTTAAAGGAAAGTTCTTAATTAGTATTATCTTTCAAATGCCGTTAGAATTTAACCTTTTCAAGCACCAACATAGTTATACAGATATCAAATAAACATGTTACAGAGTAATGAAATATATAATCATAAATAGTTTGATTGCAAAGGGTTATGTTATTTTTTTAAAGGCCTATTGCAACTTATACTATAGTAAATGATCTGCAAACATAAACAAAGATACGATAAACTAAAAACGACGGGCTGAAGATTGATGTTTCAGATTTCGATCCATTAATCAATATTTTGATGGGTGAGTAGTATAAAACATGAACTAGCAAGCGACAAAACGGCTATAATGATCACACTTTTTAGAAATACAAAGAGTCGCCATTTGAATGATGCAAAGAGAAAAGTGAAATTTAACCTGAATAGAGGCATGTTCACCCTATATGATGATAAGAAAAACGTTCTATAATAACTGTCTGAACACACTTAGTGAATCATATCCGCCCGTCATTTTAACAAGATTGATTTATTCCCTGCTTCTTTCATTCTATTCTCTCTTTACAATCCATACTATCTAAGTAGAGAACAGAAATATTATACTTCCTCTCGGGTACAAATATTGACCTTGAAAAAGTACACCAAAAGATTTGGATATCCCCAGGCATGGATTATCCTGTCTGAGATTATAAACCTCAAAAAGTGGATTAAGAATATCCACTATAACATTCTTGCGCGTAGTAATCTGTACATGAATGTATGAAATGAATAAAGAAATATATGATGACTGTCGTAGCTCGATAGCGCATGGATTTGCAATCATAGTTTTTTATTTGGACATACGGTCTTCCGGGTATTTCGTTGATAATCCTCTTTTATATCATGTTTTAAAAAGCTAAATGGTATCCCCATCCTACGATTTCATGTATTTTATTTCCGTCTTGGGTCGAGTGCCTTGCAGCTATTTTGAATACATGTCGGAATCATTTTTAGAGGAGATTTTAAAGTCAAGTCCTTGGAAAGGAAATGGTATCTGGTTCTGCTATGTTTACCACCACCAGCTGTTTCAAGTTTCAAGTTTTCTTTGCCCCCTTATGAAATATGTTTTGATAGTTTTCTAAACGTTATTGTTGATAAAGAAATATATGGAGTTCATCTCGTATCTTGTTCGTTAAAAAAAAAAATCATTTTACATTTGCATGCAGACAAGCAAAGTTAAGAAGGAGACGCCACGTCACAATTAATGATGTCCACTTTAGGTGCTCTTAGTCTTTGATATTAAAATACTCTATATATCCTGATTTATCATTAATTATGACATTCAATAATGTTCTTTTGTTCTTATATTTGTATATACTTTAAATAAGTTTGGCTCCCCGCACCCCCTTCTCTGTCTCTGTCTCTCTCTCTCTCGCCCTCTCGCCCTCTCCCCTCTCTCTCTCTCTCTCCAAATTAATACCAGTCCATTAAACATCTATGAAGCTGGGAATATAGGTATACATGTAATAATGATCTTTTTAAAGCCCCTTGCAATTATTCTTTACTGGATGAGAATAGACATAAATCAAAGTCTCAGTGTTTGCTTGATAAAACATATTCAAATTTGTTTATAAATGAATCTTTCTTCTTTTTATCATTTTCTACAGATGAATTTGATGTACATGTTAGAGGTGCAAATATGACACACACTCGAGTTGGAAATGGATGCCAAGGTACTCTGTCACATCCGAGGAAGATGAAACGTGCATCGACCACGGTCGTCAACCAATGTACTCACCAGGTCCGACAGCATGGACGAATGGAGCTAAACCATATCGATCACCATTTTCCAGTGTACCAATCAATTAAAACGACCTACACAATAAACACACATGAACATGCCAAGTGATGTTGCTACTTGCTAGGGAATAGGGCGTGGCACTTGGATCGAGGGATGTGGTTGTCAAGGGGGTCCGTTGCATGATCTAATACAGGTGAGGAAGAAGGCGTTGATAATCTATACAATCATAAACCAATAACAACAACTAACGACTAACAACAACTAACAAAGCTGTGGTTACTTTTGCACATGAACATACCAAGTGATGGTTGCTATGGAATAGGGCATGGCACTTGGAGCGAGTGATGTGGTTGTCAAGGGGATCAGTTGTGTGATACGGGAGGGGCAGGAGATACATGTAAATCTATCAAACACAGATAGAAACTACTTTCGAAAAAATCAACCAAGGGCAATTTCAATGCCCCCTTTTATTTTGCTATAGAAAGTATGCAATACTTCATCGTAATGTTTGTGCATTTATAAAGGTACCGGACAAGGATTCTTAATATCTCGAAAGTATATGCGATCGTTTTCAAAGCATTAACGGGCAAAAGTGGTTGCTAGGGAGTAGGGTGTGGCACTTGTTGTGAATGATGCCGTTGTCAGGGGGACTAGCCGCATGGTATACTTCAAGCGGGTAGAAGGTGTAGTAGACATTCCCCAGTAATGTAGACGACGGAAGCGAAAAAGGAATGTAGCGACTGTGAATCATATTGGTTTCATATAGCTTTGCAATAAAGTTTCCTGTATAGAAAAAGAAACAGACACCACAATTAGAAGAGGACGATGTGGACAGCAGGAAACCAAACCACAATGATCACCACACTCACCGTGTGGAAAAGTCTTTTGAAGATGACCTACCCTTCTATTCAAATTTCTCCATCTAACAAATGTAGCTAATTCTCTATCACAAAAGCTATACATACTTCTTACAAATTGCTCTGAATAGTCACAGAGAAGCTCTTTCGTTTGTCACTTAGAAACACGGGCGTCTTTGCACGCATATCGTTGTGACACGATTGCATTTCTATAGTTCTATTATATTTTGTTTTGTTTTGTTGTTTGTTTTGTTTCTCTTTCATTATAAACAGTGTCATAATAACCATGACCTACATTCATTAAACACCTGAATCGAGCAGTAACTGATATTTTGACGTGTTTGTTTTTGTGTGTTAATCCATGTTTACAAAATATCAAAATCCTATGATGAAATATTGAGTTTACCCAAACATTTAATATTGATTGTCTCGAATGTGATGTGTCCCCTATTGCAGCTTAGAAAACTGAGCACTGTAAGTTCAGGAAGAGTTGACTTGAGTCGTATTTCAATTTTCCAAAGACATTTCACTCCCTAGGGAGTGAAAGTGTGATGAAGTTTACTTTTGATATCAATATTACGATTTCATAGAAAACAATTTTCATGTTGTGATAGGACAGTCGTCTTGGCAATCAAAGATGCTTGTGTTGAAAATCGATGTTATCTTCTTTCAATTCCTGAAGACTTTTTTTTCGCGTTATGAGGGCTGAATCAAAAATTAATGTAAGAGACAAATAAGTGTATGGTATTACAATATCTGTGAATTTGCTGTAGATCTAGTGAAAGGGGTGTGAACAATTGTCAAAATAAACCGATTGGGCAAACAGTCGCAAGATTGAAATCACTTTGAATTCTTGGTATTAAAGTGCTTTGCTCATGACAACTTCATGATACTGATACTTTATCATAATACAAATCTCACTTTCTCTTTCTCTTTCTCTTTCTCTTTCTTGTACTCTTACCTATCCTCTTCTTCTTTTTCTTCCTCTTCTTTTTCTCCTTTCCCTTCTACTTCTTCTTTTTCTTCTTCTTCTCCTTCTACTCCTTTCACTGCTTCTTCTTCTTCTATTACTTCTTCTTCTTCTTCTTCTTCAAAATCTTCTTCGTCTCTCTCGTTCCTTCTTCTGTTACTCCATCCCCTTCATCTCCATCTCCGTCTCTCCTGTCGAGCCCCAAAAGACAAATTTGTTGTGACGGCGGGTTATTACAATAAACAAGTGACCATAAAATGAATGACCGAGTTGTCCCATATCCGAGAAATCTTTAGGGATAGCCTCTCCCCGAACCATTCCAGGTACCCAACCCTAGCAAAACTTTCACACGAATTAAAGACATGGGAGATGATGCTATGGATAAGGAAGTTAATTCGGGCGAGGGGTGACCACGAGTCACTTGGTCGGCACGAAGCGCCGAAACCTATGCCGACGGGGCCCCGTGGGGAGCCCTTCATGTCCTGATGGGTTGGTTCGAGGGAGCGCCCCCACGGGAGACAGGGCGTAGTCTACATCCGAAGGAGGTCGTGGAATCATGTTCAATAAATTCAAGAAAGTTTGCCGCAATACAATAGGAACTGGTTGCTGGCGACTACATATAGGAGACTCAACTATTATAACTGCCTATTCAACGGATTTTAGTTGGTCTCGTGGTCGACTGTCTAGTTTTCATCTACAAAGTCTAGACTTATGGTTCGATCCTGAGTCTTGTCTTTCGACAGATCTGACTGATACTTATCTGTAAAAACCTATTTATTTCAACCTCTATGTACCTACTGTATTATCCTTCCTTTTTAAAAATATAAAACATAACATTTGTTTTGATTTTTTTTAATTTGCATCATGTTTATTGTCACAGTACCGGGCTGTTTTATACAGTGTAAGAACTGACCATAATTCTAAATTTGGTACTGGCAATCAATTCAGTTATTGGTGTAGGGCCTGTCCTTCATTTGCCTTGTTTTATCCAACCCAATTATCAAACAATTAGCAAACAATATTTTCTGTTGGGACAAGACTATCAGTTCAATTCAAAGCTGAGCTTCCTT
Source organism: Hemicentrotus pulcherrimus (assembly GCA_003118195.1). Lineage (NCBI taxonomy): Eukaryota > Metazoa > Echinodermata > Echinoidea > Camarodonta > Strongylocentrotidae > Hemicentrotus > Hemicentrotus pulcherrimus. The sequence goes on along the minus strand of BEXV01000345.1, from coordinate 97,917 downwards.
CCAAACATTCCCCGCCAACACAGCACTACAATATGACAAATTTGTCATCATATCTTTATGATTTCTCTGTTTGGATTGATGCTAATGTATGAGTAATTTGTCGCGGTTTTCCTGTCCCCTCTTTCTCCCACCCCCCCCCCTCCATCTCTCTCTCTCTCTCTCTTTCTCTGTGCCTCGTTCTCTTTTCTTTCTATCCTCTCTTCCTGTCAATTTCTCTCTATCTCTCTCTTCTATTCTCCCTTGACTCCACCACCACCCTCCCCTCTCTCCCCTAACCTGTCATAAAAGACACGCCTTCACCATTGATCCATTGACTTGCGGCCATTACCTGACAGCCTTCTTACCAGTGTTGAACTTTGACACACAAGGATTGTCCGCATTATATTTGATTAGAGGTTGATTTTGTAATTCCATAAAGGATAAATGTGAGATCAAGCTTTGACCTCCCTTTATCTGATTCTTTTAATTTTAAAGCAAAGCCATGAAAAAAGTAGTCATACTTTCCTTCGCTTTAATGGAAGATGGTCGTCAGTTTTCATGTGTAGAAGGTCTAACATCAAACTCGGAAGGAATACGTGTATGGGTGTACAAGTCTCCACACATCAAACCCGTAGTCCCATCAAGTAATACCCACTAGTCTCTCAGAGAGTCTTCGGGTGACGGAAATGGAAGATAATGGGTGGGTAAAAATGCAGTGCATTACATAATGCCTGTTGGTCTAACAACTCATGCTTTTGAGTAAACACCTGAGTGGTGTCGAATGTTCAAATTACTCATGAGTCATTACGAACACATACGAGTTTTCCCGAGCTATCCCGGGTTGATTTACATGTTTTTCCAGTACCCAACGTGGCGCCCAACTTCAAACCGAACCCCACACCCAACACTGCAATTGGGCACCCTTTCGGCCTTCCCTCGGCACCCACTACTAGTCATTCACTCGGCATTCCAGTCGTCATCCACTCCGCACCAAACTCCACATCCAATTCGGCACCCCACTCGGCATTCCCTCGGCATCGACTCGTCACCCTCTCGCCATCCACTCGGCACCCAACTCGTAAACCTAATTCGACGTATATTTCAGGCACTTCCAGCACGGCATTTGGCACCGAACTCGAAACCCAGCTCGACATCGATTCGGCTCTTAATACTATATCCGATTCGGCATCCAATTCGGCCCCCTACTCGGCGTCCACTCGATACTCAACTTTGCCTTGAAAATCTTCTTTTTATGGGGAGAGAGAAGAATTAGATGAAAGATGAAATCGGAATTAGCACCGAATGTTTAGTGCAATGGATAGATGGATATGTGTTACACGACTCAGGTAGAAAATAAACATGTATAATAACAGAGTAATAAACAAATAAACATGATGAAATCGAACTATTCATAGCCCTGACACAAACTATTTACATTATGAGAAACGAGTTAGCCAATAATGATTACTAGTAGCCGGTTAGTTTCGACAGACAATTTCAATATCACATTTTCTAAAGAATCAAGATTCAACATTTGAGTGAGTTGATACTTCAGGGGTTCAATGTGGACGTGATTCATGAACAAGCAAACCAGCGTACGCTGGCAGCATCCAACACAGCAATGGAAACGTGGTTTTGCCTCCGAATTTGACCTTCGACATATAAATCGAGAATCGATGGAGACTGGTTAGATCTGCATCCCTTAGGCTAGAAAGTTAATACGTTAAGCTCCAGTTCTAGTGCCTTGCTAACGTTCTGCTCGATGGCATCGTGTCAAGTTTAATTCTAGCTATTAGACACGGATTATTTCAAACCTACTTTTCTCCTCTACCCCTTACATCCACTCCCACTTTGCTTCGTACAATTACGTTATCGTCACTTCCCTCCGAAACTATGGATCTCTCCCTTTTTCACCATTATCATACTTTGTTCTTACCCTTATAAATGTATAAAATCAAGTCCATTTTGGTCTAACCTACTTTCCTTCTGTTTATTAGCGCCCGTGGAACACGACGTGTCATTTGCCCTGACGCAGCATTACGTTATCGACTGGTGCGATCTCTGACGTGGCACGTACGAATAAGATCGTACACAAATACGGGTGCCATATAGTTTCACATTTCGTTAAAGTATTGGCGCATACACCGAATAACTTCACATGCTTCATTAGCGCATGATTAGCGTAAGTAAAAACGCATCCGAAATTACCCTTGGTGTGCAACGGGAATTATTTATACAATGGTATCCATCATGTTTATGTTGGTGTTTTTTCGTCTTTTTCCTCGATGCTATAAGGTTACCTCGGCAATTTTCCAACCACCACACCGTTAATTCTTCGAGGACTTTTCTTAAATGAAAAAAGTTCATGGTCAGCATAGAAATAAAAAAATCTCCCACTCCGACAGTTATATAGATGTGAGTCGGCTATTCCTTCGCACTTCTTTACGTTGATATATTCGTAGTTGTCACCGGTATTCGTAACCATGGTAACATGTGATTTGTTGCAAACGCAGGAGATGTGATTGTATGTGCTCGTGAATGAAGATCAATGACAAACAGGCGCGTACTCAGGGNCCCCCCCCCCCCCCCACCTTGGAAAAAATACTGCGTACGCCACTGATGACAAATCATCAAGTATGGACAAAACGTAATGACGAACAAGTCAAAACGACGATGGTATTAATAATGATGATGATGATGATGAGAATGCAAACGAGCATGGTGATGGGTTGATCACTATCTTGATGAAAATATACATGTATACTGGTAATTATTGTTATTGGAAAGAGGATATAAACGATATGTTGTTGATGTTTGTGCAGATCGTGAATTTGTAAAATTAATTAATGAACTCGTAACTTTATCATCCTGATGATGACGAAAATGATGATGATAATGGTGATGATGATGGTGATGATGATGATGGCGATGGTGTTCATGGTGATGATGATGACGATGATGATTGAAAGTACTGTAGTGACAGTGGTCTGAGTAAGCTGCTTGAGTTTTTACTGATGTTGACTAGTATGACTATGACTATGAAGATGACAGCTAATTCGATGTCGACAGGAAGGCCTTCTAATTTTATTTATTTCTTTTCAAAGTACGCCACGAAAATAGCGTTTATTTATATAATCATAATCAAGATTTTTCCCGATTCCCACTAGAAATGCTTGCATCTCATCTACTCGTCCGATGTATGACCCTTTCTGATGACCTCACGGGCGTTCAAGCTAATGATGTATTGACATACATATTCCACGAATCCCATATCGACCTACTCTCAATAGAGACATTAATCCAATCGGATCTTGTGTTGTGGTAGAAACAATAAACTCACCAACCATCAATAATTATCCCTAAACTTCAACATTATGATCCGCCCTCTTTTATTCCCAAGATCATATCCATTTTAAGACCTTATCCTCGGCTCTGGAACCATTTTTCAACGATTTACACCTTTCGAATCCAGACGACTACACTCCTAAGCCCGGGATTTGGTCCCAAATATTTGCTCTGGTCTAAGTGAACCGAGACCAGAGGTCCTTATCCCTCCGGACTACGTGGGCTCGACAGCCAGATTTTGCGGTTCTAATCCCCAAACTTTTGTTTCAAATTTAGAAGAAGAAGAAGAAAAAAGTCTATGAAATATGAACTCGGATATTTTCTTTCCACATGTAAGACAGATGTTTTGGCATACAAACAGAATCTGTTGTCAAGCGTGCATGAAATTGGTATTTGTTTTTCCATATAAAGGGAGAAAATTGAGAATGATTGACCGTTTAGCCTGATTGATATGTCAATATTTGGGTTTGTTTTTTCTTCTTTCGAAAGTGTTACTGTTCCAAAATGTGTTTTGTGTTTTTATTACTTAAAATTAATGTTTTTGAGATATCTTTTGTTTATATCAGAGGGGATGTAAAAGGGAATTAGCTTGGGTTTGTGGACGTGTGGAGCACATTTTAGAAACATTTCGTAACATTTCAGAAAACTGGTATAAAAATGAACACATGAACAACTGAAAGTAGAGATCACAGTACCAATCGTGACCTCTTTCTATTTTATTCCTTCTCATTATTCTTGTTCTTGTTCTTATTGTTCTTCTTACTCGTCTTCTTCCCCTTCTCCTAGGCTCCTCCTCCCCCTCCTCCTCCTGCACCGTCTTTTTCTTTTTCTTCTCCTTCTTCGTCTCCTTCTTCATCTCACCTTCTTCTCCTCCTTCTCCTTCTTCTATTGCTATTTTGTTAATACATGTACCTATATCAACGCAACATATCCATCCTGTCCATTTGAGTTACTCATACACACCTTGGGATAAATGAGTAAGAGTGGTATAACATGGCGGAGGCATCCATCCATCTTCATTCAGAATGGTGGGGGGGAACCTGTACAGTGCTATGCCTTGTGATAAACAGACTGGACACATTTCGACATTGCTGAGGGAAACTGCCTTCTACCCCCTTCCCCCTGCGTAGATATGCGTTATCTTCATTGAAAAAAATGTGATGATCTATTCATTATCTGCCAGTGTGAATAAATAATACATTTGTTAGAGTAAACACCGGTTACCTCCCTCCCCCTCCCCCTCCCATGTGAATATCTACTTTGCCATCACACTTGCAGAAAACATTTACCAAAACAAACCGAACGTCTAAATGCAAATGTGATAAAATGTCACTATTTCTGTACCCCCATCCCTTTCCTTTTTTGTTCAGAGCTACATTGCATGCGTTTTCTTTGTTATCTACCGCTATGTGTTTGTTTACTTTTACTTCTTACATATTGTACTAATATTCCTTTTGTAATTGGCCCCAATGAATTTTCACCTGATCTTTTCCTTTTCTGTTTTCTCTTTTTCTCTCCCTCCTACATGTGTACCTGCTTGTCTCCTCATCTTTCTTTGCAGCTCTCTTTTTCTCCTT
>BEXV01000345.1:80304-92427 GCA_003118195.1 Hemicentrotus pulcherrimus | reverse complement strand
CTCTCTCTCTTTCTCTTGCTCTCTTGTACCTCAAGTAACATGACATCTCCCATGCATTTGGATAACACATCATACCTTGAACATATATTTAATTATCTTCGTGTTATATCTGCGCAGCAGTCGTCATACATATATTTTCTATACCCCTTTGCAATTCAACATGTTGATGTTTTTAGTCCATACAAACATCCCTTTTATACGGCAATATTTGTATGTTTGTGATCACCCGAATGAAAATTTATCCAAAAGGAACGTTTCACTGTTTTCCAATTTCTTAACTTATCACGAGATCCAATCAAAATGCAAGGGCATGTTCACGTGATTAGGTGACGTCTCATGTTGCACATTTTCTTTTCCATACATACACTAAAACATGGCTTCTGATTTGCTTCACAATTACAGATGTGTAACCTAAGCTGGCTAAAAGGTATTGGACACCCACGCATTCAAACGATTTTTCAATTTTCAATTTAGATGTATTTGCAAACAATCATTGACCTTTGACCTGAAATTTACAGTTTACGTTTCCTGGCTGATTCCTGCCTTACCTTGTTGGCCACAATGGTATTTATTTTGGAGTTCATGACTTGGGAGTTTGTACATTACCATTTAAAAAGGGATGCTCCGCTCCCTTCTATCCAAAATCAAATGTAAAAAAGGCAATGTTTTAGGTAATGATTCTGGCCCATAAAGTTGCTCAAAACATTTACATCCTCCTGAACTCAAGAACTGTGTACTATGGGTCCTTAATGGAGAAAAATGAGTGTATGAACTGTCATTCCTGTCTTATATACAGTATCACAATCAAGATGTCCATTTACATGTGCCGATTTGCCATATCTAGGCCTATACATACTCACAACGCACGTTGCAATATCGGCCAAGCCTCTAACAAGGTGTATGGGGTTGTTCAGAGGGAGAACTATCCACCAAGACACCATGGACTTATCCAGTTGACCATCAACAGTAAACCAATAGTGTAATCCATCCATCCATAAGATAATACACAAACGCTGTTTGACAAAAAAGAATTATGTTTTGAGTGAAGACTATACCCCATCTCCATAATGGCTGGGGCAACACGACGGTTAGTCCAAAACTTGGATAATTCAGACCCTGTAATATATACTTTTTACGGATGGTTCATATGCTGCAAACTTGTGCCTGCATCCATAATGAAACCACCGGGTGAATCAGAATGATGTACAGGGAAAGAGAAAGTGAATGTGATTGGATTAATTGTAATGGGTAACCCAGGAGGGGTACTGTCACTTTGATAAAAACAAACGATTTAATATCTTCTCATCTTCCTTTATCATCATTCTATATAGGCCTCTAATCATCCTGACATCTATCGTGTCAATTACTACTCAGTCAGTTTCCCGCGCTTTCTCTTTCTCAAGAAACCTGAGTGACGTCTTGATGAGTGTGTGTGTTATCAGATGACAGTACGTGCATGTCATTCTCACATTTGCATAACTGTGTCATGTACATGTCATATTTATCTGCATATCATTTGCATAACTGTAGAAAAAGTATAAAGATGACCCGTCCATTTTATTTTGTGTAAAGATGGTTGGATTAAACAGATGCGCTTTCACTGCCATGTCTCCTTTCGCGTTTTAAGACTGTATCTCTTCTTTTCATTTTTAAGGTAAAGCTTAAAAATTTAATTTCTCTACTCGTATTTCTGCTTTTAAACTGCCCCCCCCCCCCCCCAACAAAAGTTTCGTATCGGTCAAAATCGATATTGCGTGAACTTGTTGAACTCTGACTAGTCTAGGTCAAGGCATGCGAAAGTCATTTGATTGTAGTGGTGCGAAAGCCTGATATTTAAATCACTTTCCCGTTTGCCTAACTTCTATGCTATAGTTACTATAGAACGTATTAGAGCCTGATAATGAATTTAAATTTGGGAGAATTATCATCAAATCTTTGCTCAAAGCATGGTGTATGTATTTCAGTTCAAACTCCGTCATTTCACCTAGAGGGGTTAGAACAATTACTTAGAAGATAGATTGCGAGTTTGATAACTTAGCTGAAAGGCTTAGTAATTAAACCAAACTGGTAAATCTGATAAATATACACTTTATGCAGCAAAGGCGTATACATACAGTGATACGAAAATGATGGAACAACGCCCCACCAACCTCACCCCATGATCCCATCAAATGACCAAATATGGAAGCCTGTGTATAATACAAAGATTTATTTTTAAAAATATATTTTTTAAGAACAGGAAGGGAAAATGCGTGAAATAAAAAGAAATTACAACCAGTTCCAGGGAAGTGTTTCACAAAGACTAAGATCGCCTTTAAGATGGACTTAACTATGGCAGGCCGTTCATGCCACTGTTTCTCTCACCATTTACTGGCATTGGTCTCTCAAGGGACGTACAAACCATGGTTACATATCTACAGAATTTACATTTATTGATAGTTCATTATTGAAGGAAAAATTATTATCATAATTGTGAGAGCAACTAGTGGCATGAATGGCCTGCCATAGTTAAGTCCAACTTAATGTCGATCTTAGTCTTTGTGAAACACTCCCCAGGTCTCACGCGCTCCTTCACATTTAATGCTCTTATAACTCAAGAAATTTAGTGCTTCTATAACTTTGTTTTTGTAATTTTTCTGGTTGATATTACTTTTGTTTTATTTGGTAATTAGGGAGAATTTAATATTTGGACACAGTTTTCTTTTTACAAAAATAAATAAGTGTAGATGTGATACAAAACTGTGTGCATCATTACCGTGCATAAAACCTCACGTGGGATTGTGATAGAGGGGTGCGATAGAGGGGTGTGATAGAGCTTAAGAGGGGTTTTCTGGTGCCCCGAAAAGCATGGCAGGGGGGCAACCATCACCCACTCGCGTGCCAGTGTCGAGGATCAAGGGCACAGTTTAATAACCGGGTTAGGATTGATAGAGATATCAGACTACGTGTGACATGATATCACACGTCAAACCATCAATGGATGAGATAGCCTACCACGTACAGTCTGCAGTGGCGTCTATACACATACTATTCTAACCACATCACTCAGAGAGAGAGAGAGGGTGAGAGAGAGAAAGATATTATAGATATATTATAGAGATTGTATGGACAGCAAATGATCTATTATGATAAAATAAAAAATAGAGATGGATAAATTATTGGACATGTTGTAATGAACTATCGTAAGTAACGAAGACAATTAATGTTCCGTTCTTGTGTTTTCAAAGAGCTTGTTAAACCAGTATCCCGACTTTACACGNTTCAAGTTTGAGTTTGAGATAAAACCATCAAAACTGTGTATAGATCTAAATCACAGCATTAATAGTTGCGTTTTTGTAAGGAAGAACAAATAGATGCACTTTATATGACCCCCCCCTCCCCCTCCCCCTTCCCCTTCTCAAAATGACGCCCTAACCATAATAACTTGATACCTATAAAGATTTGACACATGCCTTATTCAAGTCGTACGAACATTTAGTTTCAAGGTTTTTCCAATCGACTTTTTCAAGTGATTCCTTTACTGATGCTATTGATCGACCCTCATTATCTTTGCAAACCTTTTACGCTAATTGTATTATTACCGATGTGTACCATACCACCTCTAACCGTTCAATACGTCTATGGTCTATGGATATGAATTACGTAACACCTAAAGTCGTTCAACTCCAGTATATGGGTTTAGTGAACCTTCCGTTTTCCAGTAAACAAAGATATATATTATTGTTTTCTTCGTGTTTATCTTTATACCAGTACCAGGTACTACAAGGAGCCCTCGATCGTCCAGGGTCTTTGAACTGTACCTGAACGGCTTCTCTTTTTTCTTTTTGTTAGGCTAAATAAAATTTTTAAAAACATGTTTAGCGTCCTGTTTTTTCGAAAAATAGGAAGGAGGAGGCCCCCTTTTTTTTGTTATCTTCTTCTTTCAAAATGGCCGCTCGGTACATTTTCCCTGACAGTCGGGCTATTTTTCAAGATGGCCGCCGACATTTTTTAAATATTTTTTTTATTCAGAAATAGATCCATTTTAGAAGTGTTTTTCATGTTTTCAAGCGGGCGGGGACGCTAAACATGCATGTTTTTTTTTAATTTTATAATGGCCTTATTTATGATTTTCATCCTTTTAACATGAGGCGCGATATCTCAGTCGGTAGAGCAGTGGTCTCGTGATCCGGTGACCCGGGTTCGAAACCAAGTCGATGCGCTAGTGCCCTTTGGTAAGGCATTAATCCTCATTACCAGGTCCCTCGGAGAAAACCTTAAGACGTCGGTCTTCTGGTGGCTTACTAACAAGCATTGATTCCTTTCTTAGCTGTCAGGTAAAAATAACCACCACTATTATCTCATCCACATATCATGAGAATATTTGTCTGTTCTGTTAAAACACCCCCGACTCGGGTACACCCCTGCCAGTTGTCAATGCCCCCCTCTCAGACCTTCCCTGGGGTTAGTATGTAATCAGGTACCAGTATGTTACCCCATGTGTATAAGCATCCCCTCCATATAATATATTTATTGTATTCTAATTAAAACAAAAAAAATTAAAGAAAGTTACAATAATAGTCGTATTTTAAAAATTAGCCCATGGTGCAGTGATACATTATAATCGGTTTAGATATACATGCGATCCAATTGCAGACCGTATTAGCATAGTGTTGAAACTGAAAATGGTGAGAGTTGTAAATTGTTTGTCTAAAAGTAAAAAGAGGGGCATTATCTATTTTTAAAAGAAAATTGTTGATATTTCACCTCGAAAGCTAAAGAAGCAAGTACATTATCATAAGTCAACAAACACGGGAACATAATTTTTGAATGTAACTGAAAATGTGCATGTTTTTCTTAATTGAAAGCTTTCAACAATAGCAACAACAAAAAAAAGACAAAGTAATGTCATTTGGGATCCACTAACTAGTAATCGTACAGATTGAGCGTTTCAAAATTGTATTTCACATGTCATATAGTATAACATAATTTATTAATTCGATTTTATAAATGTTGTGCCATGTTTGTTTGCTACATGTACCGTATGAGCTCACCCCTCCCTGTATAACCTGTAACAATATAGATCGGAGCTGTGAAGTTGACTGACTCATTCTTTCTAAGAAACAAGGGATGATCTCAAAGTATCTTAAAGTGACACAATCAAATGTATAGAAACACTAGAGACAAGTATACGGCTTTTTATTGATTTAGTGAAAGTTCTTTTGTACACTCCTATTGTTAAAAGCTTCAGGCATTGTAATCGCTCTATAGAATTGCTCGTGTATTGGGTCAAACAACTCCTGGGCGTAACACCCATTTAGAGGTAAGATGCCTGGTGTTTGTTTAGGGGAGACTTCTGTTACTCTTTGATGCGTTTAAAACTTTACATTTGTACAGAAGGTAATCTTAATGTCTACTATTTGTTTTGTAGGGATTTAACCCTACTTTTCAGGATACCTTTATCAGTATTTATATAAAGTTACTCCCACTCTCCTGTTATACACAGCGTCCATCGAAATGGGGTTGAGTTGACTGTAGAGGTCAATGATTCGTCTTCTACAATGCAAGACTCCTCACCCCCATTCGAAAAAGCACTTCTCGAGGTTTTCAAGTTTTCTACACCTTGTGATTTAGACTATTGTTACCGTAGAATAGGCCTATATCACGATTTGTGACAATAATAAGATTTCGCACCTCTTGCAAACCCCAACAGTTCATGCTTTTGCCACGTTTGTCGGCGTCAGGGCATATAGTACGATGTGAATAAATCTTAATGAATAATACCTAACCCGTCTGGCCCCTGGCCCTGTCTATTGAATTGGATGGCTCTAGCTCTGTTTTTGGATCAGTTTATTTACGGTATAGATGAAAGGGACTGGCACCGCCCTCTCAGGCCTTTACCTATCCTCATCGTTAACGGTTGGATAAAGAAGAGGGTCACTGAATTGTATAAAACAAAGGTAGAAAGAAAATGAGAGTCAGTAACCTCGGCAAGGTGATTAGAAAGGTTTGATTTTCTTTAACAAAATATATGTTTGAATCAACGAGCAACAGCAAAGCAGTTTTGCTATTGTTTAAATCTAGTACATCTAGTTAAATGACCTATCGTCAAATGAACCTTATAATCAGGCGACCTGTGAAATAAAGAGTGCAAACTTTAGTCGAACTGTCGGACTTTTCCCTCCTCATTTGCTGACATAACACAAGTGTTGTTCTTTAAGCTAGATTTTGAATGTTAACTTTATTTTGAACTTTATGTCTATTTAAAGTGAATTATTCTACATTGCCAATGAAAAGTAATATATTTCTATCTTGTTTCTGTGCCATGGCGTACATCGAGGAACCTTTTCGAGACAATTAACCGTCACCTTATATTCGGACAGCGAACTCGTTTCATTGTAATGTTATACATTAGCTGATTAAGAATTAAAAATTAAACAATGCATGTCAAAGTAAGAATTGATACGGTGGATACAACTATACTTGCTCGCCCCTTCGCTTAGCTACCTCACAACATGTAGAAAGTGAAAAGTCCCTGGCGAAATTGCATCTGTACGCATATTGCCACCCCCTTCTCCCTCTCTCTCTCTCTCTCTCTCTCTCTGTATATCTCTGTATGTCTGTCTGTCTGTCTCTGTATCTATCTCTGTCTGTCTGTCTCTCTCCCTCCCCCCTCTCTCTCTCTCTCTCTACCTCTGTATGTCTCTCTCTCTCTCTCTCCCTCCCTCTCTCCCTCTCTCTCTCTCTCTCTCTCTCTCTATATATATATATCTGTATGTCTCTCTCTCTCTCTCTATATATATATATATCTGTATGTGTCTCTCTCTGTATCTCTCTCTCGCCGTACCTGTTTCGTTTTTTCTCGATAAAAGCAGGATTCATTATCAGAAAGTGGTTGATAGCATCATGGACCAGTCACATTTTTCAAATGAATGTAGGATCATGACATTTAAAAAATCTGATTAAGCCCAGAATTACAATGGATTATTTTTTTTCTAATTGATAATGCTTTTGATACGTATTATGTTTCTTCTGACCAGAGTGAGTACACAAGGGTTAAACGTGCTTAATTTTTAGAATGCTATACGATTACTTTAATCTTCTAAGCTATAGGATTATTCGACTAAATTCATTTTTACCACGCGCGACAACAGATTTAAATTTTAACTATACCTCATAATCCCCCTCTCTCTCTCTCTCTCTCTCTCCCTCTCCTTCTTCTTCTTCTTCTTCCTCCTCTCTCTCTCTCTTTCTCTCTCGCTCATGTTACTTTAGTCACGTATTTTTCAAGTTTGAGTTTGAGATAAAACCATCAAAACTGTGTATAGATCTAAATCACAGCATTAATAGTTGCGTTTTTGTAAGGAAGAACAAATAGATGCACTTTATATGAGCCCTATATAGACTCTTAATATTGGGTAGAGGTTTGTCCATGTCTACCGATATCAGTTCATGTGTTCTGTTTTGTTTTATTCCGTTTTTATCCATGGTTCAGCATACACATTGGATTGTAAACTAGCCACCTTAAATGGTTTGATACACGAGGCTAATATCTATTTGAAAATTCAAACTAATTGTGTATGTTTCGTAAAGAGTTCATCGTTTCCGAAAAGCTATATTCTGCCCATTAGATTCCCATCAAGGGCTCTCATGTATAATGAAGTCTTATAAGACGCTGTATAATCCTGAGATATATCTGGATTCCTTTTCAAGACATCTTCGCAATGCATACAATAGATAACAATACGGTGATAGATAATAGACAGCATTCGCCCACAATCTTTACCAGGGCAACAGTCCTATGACGTCAAAGTGGTAGAAAAGAGTCTATATACATTATTATCTTATCCAGAAAAGAATAGGATTTGAAGCCTACTATGTTCGCGTCTTGATTTGATAAAAAAAGAGGGTTGTACTTTCATAAACAAAGAAAACCAGAAATAGTGTTGTGTGGGGAAAAATAACAGTTGGGGAAAAAATAGTGAACATCTTTAGTACGCACCTTTTGTACACAAACAAAAGGGCTTTTACGTCATAAAACTGACAATAATGCGATATTTAAAAACTCTTTTAGGAGGGTGAATACAAGAAAGACCACTTTCCCCAGGGCCTTCTCCCGAGTTCTATATTTAGGCTAGATGTAGTTTTGCTGATTCTTATTGTTGTATATATACAATCTTAGGGTGGTAAATTACAAACAAGAGGATGAGATAAGTGAATGACGAACTGTAAGGTAAAACAAGATATTTAAAAGGAAATTGCAAGAATTACAGAAAGTAAGGGCCAATGGGCGGGTGATAGGAAATGCACAGGGGCTAAATGGTAAGAGAATCGCAGAAGAAGAAAAAAGGTTCAACATGTAGGCCTTAAGATTAAAAAGTAGAAGAAAGACAATGGTAAGCAAGTGTGACTCGAAAGAAAGATGAACATGTAAAGAGCAATGTCATACCGATGGACTGAGAGAATGAGTGAATGGGAGGGGAGAGATAGAGAGATAGAGAAGAAAGAGGGGCAGGTGTGAGAGAGAGAGAGAGAGAGAGAGAGAGAGAGAGAGAGAGAGAGAGAATGAGGGAGAGAGGGGAGAGGTAGAGAGAGAATGAGAGATAGAGAGAGAGAGAGAGGAGAGAGAGAGAGAGAGAGTGCAAAAAGAGAAGAAAACAAGAAAGTGAGAAGCAGAGAAACACAGAGGGAGGGAGAAAGACAAAAATAAAGACAAAAATAAAGACAGAATCGAGATCGAGAGAGAGAGAGAGAGAGAAAGAGTGAGTGAAAGAGAGACACAAAATAGAAAGAGGGAGAGAGAGAGGGGGAATAGGAATAGGGAGCTAGGGCAACTGTCTCGTGACGTCAAATGGTAGAAGATAACCTTGTAGAGAATGAAAAAAGGTCTTTGAATCCCTTCATGTGCATGTTTAGATTTCTAAAAAAAGATTATTTTACCTTTCAAAACAAAGGAAACCAAAACAGTCTTCTGCATTGAAGACAAAACTGAAAGAAAAAGGATTAAACATCTTCTGTACACACATTTTGTACACAACACATGGTTTTATGTTATTAGAAAGAACACTTTGGGATAGTTAAAAACTTTTTAGCGGGTAGTTTACAAAGGAATAAAAACCCTTGTAACAATTCTTGTTCTATTTTAGGCGATATGTTCTTTAGCTGATTCTTATTTTGTATTATTGTTCAATCATCATAAGATAGAAAAAGAAGTTGTAATGACAGAAATAGTAAGGAATCCCTTTAATAGGGCGAAAACATTAATTATAGAGATTTTTTTCAAAGAGGGGTACGAAAAATACAGATAGAGTAAGGAAATAAAAAAAACTAGCAAGGAGAAACAGAATACCAAATTTTGTCCTCCACATTTAAAACACAAGATATTTATTTTAAAAATACAACAAGGTCATATGTTGCTGCCAGGATATGATATGACCATTGCCTAAATATTACTATCGGACTGTGGCCCACAGCCTCAGCCCCTTTCTGTTGGTGGGCATGATGAATATTCTGACGTCGAGCTCATACAAAGGCTGATAATTACTCGTAGATTAAAATACATAATCAATTCTATCAGGGAAGGAGTAGGCATGTGATTCCATTATAAATTCCCCAACATTTCCACTCTTTTCTTGAACGCCTGTGTAAGGCTGAACTACTTGAGTAAAGAAAAAGTGTTTCCTTCTTCCAGGGATATCCCTGCTTCTTCTAAAGTACGACTCAAGTCTTGACTCGAGTCTTGACTTAAGTCTTGACTTTGTAAAGCGTGCAGGTTCGTGAGCGAGATAAAAGAAGTCAGACATTCAGGTGTCAACAAGCATATCGAATGGCTAAAAAATAACCGTCAAACAATATTAACAAATCAAAATTGAAGTGCTGAAGTTTAGTCCATTTTTAAGAAAAGGGGGGAAATTTGATTACATTTATCCATCTACAATATTCTGACTATGTTTGGCAACGAAGTATGACCTTCAATTAGGATTTTGTTTTTCTTTTTTTTCTTTTTTTTTCTTTCAAATACTAATGCATAATCTTTTCTTTCAAATCTTTCAGAAAGAAAAAATCTCAGACAATGTCCCTGGGGCATTTAAGATTATTTCACTGTTCATACTTGGGTTTATATTGGCTCGATAACACAATTAATTAGGGTGCATCTAGTCGTATTACACACCGCAATGTTTATTATTATAATCGAAATCTTTCACAAAAAGTGCACTTTTCGACATTTTCGACGCATTCTTTTGGCACCCTCCTTTCTTCGTTTGTTCGAATTACACGCGGGACAAAAGGGCTTCCAAATTCCGCAACTTTCTAAAGCACGACAAGTGAAAAAGTGCACTCTATGTAGACTCCTCATTTACAAAGTCAATATCAAGTCGTTTGTGACTCTATAGGGACTTTTCGATATCCATTTTAAACTGTTTATTCAGGCTTGGATTTTTATACAAATTGGCGCAGAGACAGTGTGTCTGAAATCAACATCGTGTAATAATACTATATACAAAACAGTTTAAAAGAAATGATAACAACTGGGCAGGATTAAGAATTATGAATACTAACAAGGGACGCTAACCACTATCGCCTAGCTTTTATGCCTGATTTGTCCCCCTAATGATTACTTTTATATCATTACACATGTAGAGAAATATCTCCTTTTGTTATTTGTGAACCAACTCGTGAAATCACACGTCGCTCAGGCGTCTTTTTCGCACACACACAAAAAAGAGAAAATGAAAAGTGCAGATTATACGAAGAAATATGGGATGAAAAGAAACGTAGTTGACAAGTTCACAAAAGTTTTGGCGCGATTTTTTTTCTCGTCATAATTATTCTTTTAATTCCTTTTTTGAAAAAGAAAATCTACTCGTGCCGCTCCGCTTAACCTGAATGGGTGTAAAAACTGTGACTCATATCAATACTGTATCTGAAAGCATCTGGCCTATTATCATCTATTTTGGTAGTACTTTGTGCCCTTTTCTTTTCTTTACTAAATCTCCTCTGAAGTCAGTATGAGTTTATTGCCCTCGGATACTTCTGTCTCGTTATTGTTTTGAAGATATCTGCAAAAGAGAAGAGATGAAATGAATACAAATGCACAACAAAAGAAGAAGAAATTAGGACATGGACTGAGAGACAGAGAGAGAGAGAGACAGAGAGAAGAGAGAGAGAGAAAAAAAGATAGATAGAGAGAGAGAGAGAGAAAGGAGAGTGAGAGAGAGAGAGAGAGAGAGAGAGAGAGAGGGAGAGAGAATATTGCCGAAAAGACGCAATATAATAGAGGGATGTTAATAATGTTGTCATAATTTTTTTAGATTGGGTATATGCACTATTGCGTATAAAGTACGCCAATCATGCCAAGAAAGGAATCAATAAATCGAACAGGAGTTATTCTATTTCTTTGATTTTATCAAAGTGATTTCAAAAGATCTAAGACGCTTTGAGTTCATTCTTGAATACCGCCAAAGTACATATTCTCGTTGTGACTATTGTGGTCGTGGTTGTCGGTTAGCATTTGTGGTAATGATTTAATCTTTAGCGCATTATGTTCCTACCACTTGTGTTCATAAAACATCCCCATTATTCTTCGTCTCCTCCCTTTACGCCACCTCAAGCTCTTCGCAATTCTTACAGCCTCCCTCTCCATCCTCCTCCTCCTCCGCCTCCTCCTCCTCCTCCTCCTCCTCCTCCTCCCCCTCACCCTTCCCCACTTCTTTACTTGCCTCTTGTTTCTGCCAATTCCTCATCTTCTTCCACCTCATGTTCATTATCCTCTCGATGTTATGAGTAATGTTTGTTTTGTTCCATTCAAGTTAACATCATTCGGTCCTCTATCAAAGAGGGCAGAATCTTGGGCATTCCACTCCAGAATTCACATTTTAAGAATCTTTCGACAAAGTGAACTTATGCCACTTGTCAATTTGGATGAACACGTTCACTTTGGATACCTCCTCTACCATCAACATAACCACCACCACCACCACCACTATCAACACCACCACCACCCTAACCACCACCACCACCACCACCACCACCACTACTACTACCACCACCGTCATTACCTCTACCACGTGAACTAACTGCTTATCCTGACGGTTCATTCTTACTTACCTTACAAAGTAAGTCAGGGGCAACATGTATACTTTT
>BEXV01000345.1:70304-77804 GCA_003118195.1 Hemicentrotus pulcherrimus | reverse complement strand
CAATCATTAGGTAAATTGGTATTGAGAAAATTGTATTTTACAGTTCTGTGGGCCTCAGTTGTTCAAATGGGCCTTTGAAAGGGGCACTTTAGTGGCCAAAGGTTCTAGGTCTGACCTCTCTTTCCGGTTTCGACACCCATGAAATAATTTGGATAATGTACATACAGTATGAATTGAACTGTCAGGTTTATCTTCTCATCTAGCCGGTATGAGTCATACAATAAAGAACTCAATATATGATTAGTCACAACATTATCATGTTTGAATTATCCCACCATTTTCGCCTTTTCTCAGAAAATCTCGAGTCGCTGACCTGTACTGGACCTGTTGGTCCTCAATTACAAAACTCATGATGTCACTCTGAAATCGACCTTTGGAATGGATAATAGATACAAGATTCATATATGAATGGATTGATTCCACCGGTCAAACTATCAATTACTACAAAAGAATGTTTTAATGGAATCACTGACCTGTAATAAACACTATATACTTTTGTTTTTCACGCAATCAACCAGAGTAGTATTTATTGTATTTACGTGATTAATTCTGATTCACACACCAAAACAAATATGCTTCAAACAAATCGCTTCAATATTAAACAAAAGTATGAATCTTACTTCACTGTTAAGTTCATACAATACATCTTCTAATTATTTTTGGTGTAATTCATCCACTGATTTTCGGGTTGGGTGGTTTTCTTCCTAAATCGAAAGTAAAAGAAGCCCCAAACGCCCCAAATTTTCAGACTTCCGAGCTCGCCGACAAAAGAAAATCAAACTGTTTATATTGAAGTGGGCGGGGAGAACGTAATGAGAGAAGCTAGGCTATTTTGGTCTACCTACGTTTCTATAAAAAGAATTATTTGATGGATACCCGGGTAGAAAATCGTTCTGATGCTAATTAGATAAGAAATAAGAGCAGGACTTTCCCGTGCGGTTTGAAGGGGCTCTCGGAGAGGATCACGCTGCTGAGAGTTGATGCGCAGTCAGGGCGCAGGAGTGGGGTAATGTCAGGCTCTGTCAGGGGCAGCTGCGAGGGCCGTTGGAGTGACAGAAATGCCACTTTCTTCCCATAAACTTGAAGGTATGAATAAATCATGATTGGTCAGAGAGAGAGAGAGAGAGAGAGAATTATGAAGAGCTGTGGGAATGGTTAAAGTGTTCACCATGGTCAGCTCACCAGGTGGTCCACATCAAACCTTCATCTTCAAAGTATATCCTTGCTAGATGTGGTCCGAAATAAAGTTCAAATCCATCCTCTGCTCCTCCTCCTCCCCTTCTTCTTTCGTACTTCTCCCACTTCAACATGTTTTGGGCAGCATTTCTTCCTATATCATTTTGATGGATTGATAACAATGACATATTCATAACGATATGGGTCAAGAAAAAACAAACAGATACATGATCAAATCATTACTGTCACACAAGGCATATTCGAATCAAATACTTTATAATTGCCTTTGTCATGGGTTGTACGCCTCACTCTTTCATTTTCCCGTCGAGCTTGAAAGATTATGCTATATTCGACTATTAAAAGAGGGAAAATAGATAAAAGAGAGAGACAGACAGACAGACAAACAGACAGAGACAGAGAGGGACAGAGAGGGAGGGAGGGAGAAAGAAAAATATGGAAGGCGAGGGGCTGATAAAGAGGTAGAAATAACACAGAGACTGAGAGGCTAAATTGAGTGAAAGAGAGAGAGAGAGAGAGAAGAAGAGGGGCGGGGGCAAAGACACATTGGTTTGCCCCACCCATAAGAACCCGTGTTGGGTATACCGGTTAGGATCTGTCATCTTCAGAAGATATAAAGCTAAGAGGTTTAGGAAAGAGTCAAGTGGAATAGTGATGAGCGAATCATCATCATCATCATCATCATCATCATCATCTCAGATAAACAAACATTATTCTCAGATGGAATAAAGGAATAAAAAGAAAATTAGTCAACTTAAATATACACCACCAAATTGGCCCTTTTGGGGGGCTACCCACAAGAAAAAGAAAACACGGTCACAGCCGTTTCCGCTGTACTATCCTTGCCGATAATGGTCATAATAAACACACTTGCGGATTTCTTCTTAAACAAACAGTGGTTTTTGAAGTATCTCTTGAAAAAGTACACGGCTAATTGGTGCTTGTAGACCACTGAAAGGAAAGCATCGTGTTAAAGTGAATTCTAATCCTACTTTGTTTTCATCTTTTTGTATGTCGATACCTCCCTCCTATTACTGGAGAGATTGTATGATGTCATTTTAGAAGTGTGCCATTAATTACGTGAATGTTACGGAATTTACATAAACATTTGTTTTGGATAGTATGGTGTGAGTAAAAACATTCACACGGTGTTAATGTTAAGGTACAAATACAATTTTGTCAGACTTGTATGATAAAATGTGTTTTTAACCATTCAAAGAATAAAAAAAGAGTAAAATGTGATTGCGATACATAATTATGTAATTATTATTAGGTACTCTCGTAGTCGTAACAATTTTGATTTCTACTCTGAAACATCTGAACACGGTGCCTTTAAAGAGCACAACATTGAGATCATATTTTCTGGCGGGATTGTTTTAATATCAATAAACAAATCAAGAGTAACCTATAGTCTGCTTGCCGCCATGTCTGACCGTCTGACAGAACTATGACCTTGACCTTTTAGTCTTTCGGGGTCAAGAGTGTGAGATCACGTCCGGTCAAGTGGGCGGGAAAACTTCTAAGCCCGGGTTTTGTGAGGGGAGGGGATGTCGTCTGCTAGCTGAACATGCCACTTATTAGATGTGAGCAAGACGAGAGGGTTGTAGGAATTATCTTGATTTTTTCTGTACAATGTCAAACTTTACACGAAACCGGCAACACCATGACTCAAGAGCAACGACAAACATTCAACAAAATTACACGTAAGGATGTCCGAAATACAATTTTAAGTTTTTAACCATGGATGTTGACGCGCCACCACCTCCCTACCCCCAACTCCCCATAAAAACAGGAAAACGAAGCGAGTTTGCTAGTCATCGCCAACGCCTCTCTTAACTTTCAATGTTTAGCAGAATATAGATTTGACGAGAGGGTAGTGAAAACTCCTTTTCTCTTCTTTTTTGTCCAAATATGAATAAACGCTTTTCCTGTACCTTTTTAATCCAAAATTAATTGCAATTTTATTATGAAATGCAAATTCAATTTGTATAACATTTTTCGGGAGCACATCTCTCATGGATTTAGTCCTAAAATGACATATATTATTTATGCTTCATTGTCGCAACCCACGGCGGGAGGAGCGGGGCAAGCGAGATTGTGAGGTGGGGCCGTGGGGTGGGTCAGAGGAACAGTGGACACATCAAAATTTGGCTTGGATGCGATCAGCACGCGCCCCATTATGACAATTTGTCAGGTTTATTGGTGTAACGTGCTCTGGGCATCAATAATGAGATGTTTGGCGATCTACGGTTCCCTGGTTGAAGTCACGCCCGATCACGAAGTCGTGACCGTACATGGTAGGCTGGGATAAGCTCTAACTATCACACAGTATATTTCATGCTTAATCATGTGCTGCAAGGTGCATTGATTGCATCCACATCATGCTTCATTTGCAGCTGCATGGCGATTTGTAACGGTGCGGGTGATGAGCAGAATCAATCAGAGGGGGGTGGGGGGGGGGTCAATCATGGTTGACAATCGTGAGTTGGTCTAATTAAAATCGTGCAGGTATACAGCATAACTGATTACTTATTTAATGTGGGCATACATGTACATAAATGTGAATAGCAAAATGTAACGTCACTCATACACGATAGGAAAATGACGGAAGATTTCACGCTCTACTACTTCTACTACTTCCACTGCTCCCCCTCTCTCTCTACGCCCACACAATCACACTCACCCACAATTTCCATCCCAATCCCGATCTCTGAGGCTTGTGATCCATGACTTGACCTTTGACATGACCCCCGGGTCAATCTGATCCATCAGCATGGTCCTCACGCACATCAAACCGCGATTAATCCTCCCGTAATCGAGTTATACGCTGACATTGAGCTTATTATCATCATCATTTGGGCTCCTTCTGCATACATTACTTAGGCCAATTGCTGTGAGAGGAGTCACAGGTAGGCGATGGTGTAATGATGATGGTGATGATGGTTATGATGACGACGGTTACGATGATGATGATTTTGAAGTTAATGACAGAGATGACAAACACGATGATGGGGAATTTGATAAAAATGATGGCGATGATGACGGGAATGATAATGATTAAGGGTGATTATGAGGAACATGATGAAGATGACTTTGATGATGATGGTCATGATGTTGATGATGATGATGATGATGATGATGATGATGATGATGATGATGAAGATGATATGGATATCTGTTGGAGATTGTGATGAGGAGGAGGAGCGGGAAGAGTAAGAGAAGGGTGTAGATGTTCGAGGAAAAAGTGACCATCATTATACAAATGAAATACAAAGCAGGTGCCTCGTGCATCAGTCAAGTTCTCTTTTCAACGATAGATGGCGCAATTCTATTATTTGACGTGGTGACAACCATTAGAAGTCGAACACGAATAGACCGTGCATATTTTATTTGCCCGACATTTTTTATTCACATTTGCCTTGGAATCCTTGTTGTATTTATAATGTGGATGCTAAGCCTTTATTACATTTCATTGTTTGAACATAATTGAACTTATTTAATTCGTTACACAGCTGGAGTGGCATTATCGATGCATAAAATGTATAACGCCCAATTCAATTTAACTTGTCAAAGAAACCCTTTTTAGATCACCTGACATTCTCGACTCCAGGTTAAAAAAAAAATCCAAATTCAATAGGCTCGTCTTACATGTATGTGCATTTTCAGAACTTGCATGAATAATCAACTATTCATTCGCCCATGTATTTCCAACTTGAGAGGGCAGTTTAACTTTGTCAACACTTGCATTATTATTTTGACAATGCTAGACCAAGTATACCTGCTGGTTGACACTTTGCATTGCCTGTGATTGGTTATATGGCACTAGGGTATGTGAGTTTAACTCACATACCCATGATGGCACAAATGGTCTCTACTACCCTTTGCCTATTCTCCCCAGTTATTTTCGTGATTTGATGTTCAGCCGTGTTAGCGCCACATTTAAAATCGAGACATATCAATGTAATAGTTCGCATTTAATATAGACTTTTCGATGGTCTCTCTTCAACCAAATTGAATCACCTTGAGATAATCATAGTACAAATGTGTCTTAATAAAACACGTCCCATTATACATTTCATCCTTACACTATTAAACGCCATTAGAGCGGATTTGGGGATTTGTAAAATAACATTATACGACGCAAGAAACTGGACTGGTTTAGATTTGCAAACCAAACAAACAGTTTGATCTCTCGCCAGGCGTTGACAGAACGCTGTGGCAGGCTAGAAGCGGACCCAAAGAAAAAAATATAATTTTTAAAAACAATGTTATTATTTCCTTTTACATTAACCTAACACTTCAGGTGTTATTTACGTTTTCTCTCCCTTTTTAGCAATTGCTCCATTTATTTTACGTGCGTCACAAGAACGATAATTGAAATATCAGGTATAACCTCAAATCCATAAAATATGAACGATATGCAAGTTTTCTTAGTTTCCTGTTTAGCGCCTTATTCTGTCTTCTGTATTTCTCATCAGAAAGCAGTATTCTAATAATAGACCAAAATTAAAGAAAATGACTTACAAACCAATGTGGTAAACTGAATTAAATCAATGGGTTTTAAGCAGAAAAATTAAGGTCACGAAATAAAACTATTAATAAAACTACAGCCCCTTGTCTACCTACTCTTTCATAAAACTCCTTATCTATCTCTTTTCTTTTACATTTCCCTTTTTTGTCAAATCCTTTGAGTTTATCACATCTTTGCCTTTTTCATAAGGGTCATTACATAGACCTTTTTAATAATTCTATTGGCATATTTTTGAGCTTCTTGTATTTCAAGTCGTGTTCCAATTTCAAGTTAAAACAAACAACAACAAAAAACGCCGGGAGACTGAACTTAAAGTTACATAATTGCATCCAAACATCATTGATTACTTTTGTTTGTTTCAGTCTTTTATGAAGTTATGTACGTATTCTGTAAGTGATTATTAAAACATTTGAATTTCATTGTTTTTATTTTATTTAGGATTAAATTAAGTCGACGATTTGGAGGTTATCTTAAACGACGATAAGCAGGGGATAAGAAAAGGTTTGACTCCCCATCAGCATGATCAGAGCTAAAAACATATTTTACTAAGAGTCCCTATTTTAATTGAAGTGCCGTTAATAATCTCCTAAATCAATGAATAGAGAAATATCTTTGTTTAGTTTATTTCATTTTTTGACAAACAACTTTGACAGAAGTAAACATCATCCAAACGACATATTTAAATGTAAGATGCATAAACAATGTAGATCAAATAGCATCGATCCTTGGGATTGGTAGTTCAAAAGGAAAGATCATCCGCCATTGTTTTATAATTAATGTGAACGATACAATTGAATAGGCCAGATGTATTGCGTAGAAAAGGTTGTAGATACTCCACTCTGACTTGAAATTCAGTATACAGCGTTGATACAAGTTCATCGATAGAGGTTATTACTGGAAGAATGTCATCCCGACACCAGTAGACTAACGGATTTCTGGCCTCAACCCAATTAAAATCCTCTCATCGCTCCCGAAGCCACATAACATTGCCATCCTCGTAATTTCTCTTCCATCACAACCCATAACCACATCTCTCTCTCTTCATTATTCCTTGATGATTTACAGTAAGAAATTTCATCTATTCGTGTCGCATCAACAAGAAAATCTTGGTTTAACTAACATTTAGTTCATCAGGGACTCTAGTTAATAGTCGCTTTTGCAAAACCACTGTCGTCTTCAAATTCACGATGCATCACTATAAACCAGTAATGAACATGTAATTGGTCTGTTGGGAATGATGAGTATTTGCGCATGCGTGAGACGAAGTCTGGTCATTGACCTCTTGAATGCCCAGGTATCTTGTGACATCATCATCACCCTGGTAACGATCAACAACCTTTGCGATGTCCCCTTGAGCAGTAGTACTAGTAGAAGAAGATAAAAGGTGGACAGATAAGTCATCAGGGTAGCGCTCCTTCATGCATAACTTAGGGGATATGGGGTGCTCCAGCTCCCATTTTTTTCGGGGGGGGGGGTCGCCCCGGCCCCCACTCCGGGGTCGGAATGACCGCATGCGTGTTACCAAAATGTCCGGTAAAGGGGTACTTTTCGTGCGACAAAATCCGGCCCGAGGATTGTAAAAAAAAGGGGTAGTATTTGACTTTAACCCGGAGATTTCTTTAAAAAGTGGGTGTTTTTTTTTCTTTTTCTCTCATCTCTTTGGATTCCTGAAAAATTATTCCGAATTTAGGGGGTACATGGAGCATTTTTTCCTGATTTAGGGGGGTCTCCAAGGTAGGAAAAGCCCGCGAAAAGCCCGCGAAGGGGGGGGGGGG
>BEXV01000345.1:0-12930 GCA_003118195.1 Hemicentrotus pulcherrimus | reverse complement strand
CCCCCGAAGACGAAATCACACCCCTAATCTGCACTCGTCCTTAATGAGTGAGCTAAGTGGCAAATGGAATAATTGATCCTAATGGCTCAATGGACAATTATCTGGAAGCAAGTATAATTCTGAAGTGGGAAAACATTTCAGGGGCAAAGTAATTTTTTCATCCCACATTATATTCCATTAACGTAAGATGCTTAAATTTGCGTGATAATGGAAAAATGAAATCAAATATCCTGTAAAGCATATAGATTGTTAATTCCTTCTGCAGTGGAAAGAATATTCAATTTGGTGACATTCACCGGGTGAGATATTCTTCTCAATGCACTTACTATCAACTTCAATGTTTATC
The DNA here is from genome assembly GCA_003118195.1 of Hemicentrotus pulcherrimus. Lineage (NCBI taxonomy): Eukaryota > Metazoa > Echinodermata > Echinoidea > Camarodonta > Strongylocentrotidae > Hemicentrotus > Hemicentrotus pulcherrimus. Next base: position 12,584 of record BEXV01000345.1, on the reverse strand, counting down.
GTACATGGAACGACACACCAAGACTGGACAGAGGACTGACCATTAGACTAGTCAACAGGAAACAGAAGGGTCTCAGCTATGGTCATCGGTCATCTCAAGGAATCGTGTGTAGACATCTCTGCTGCATTCTCCCTTACTGTTGAACACAAACTTGAAGTAGCTTCCATCAGCACAGATAGCTACGGCAGAGAGAAAGAGAAAGAGAGAGAGGGAGTGGGGATGGGGGAGAGGGAAAGAGGATAAGATGGGGAGGGGAAGATGAGGAGAGACAGAGAGAAGAGATAATATGTATTTATTGATTCTGAATAGATAATGCTCAAATATGAATTTTGTCCTTATGAAAACATCTAAGTTCTATTTACAGAATCTGGGGCCTTTGCAAATTAAGCATCAATCAATTCAGATTCCAATTCATAAAGAGTTTCATGACAAATGCAACTTTGTGCATGATATTATTGTCAGTAATTAGTGACTGATCTTGACAAATTGTGTTTTAATTGAGTTGTGGTCGACTTCATCTTAACATTGATGCAGCAAGAGACGATTCATGAAGTGAATGTATCAATGGTGGAATGTCCCCCACAAATAAACGAGTCACAAAGAAAGAAATCCATATTCAACCATAAATATGATTACAATCAGGGCCTTCTTGTATTGAGAGTTGCGCTCAAACGCAACTTGATTTTCAGCCAATCAGAATTGAGTACCGGTATTTAGAAGTTGTAGATTATGATGTTTTCATTAATCTGACGCCTTGATCGATAAGATTCAACCGTGGAGCTGAACAACAGCGATTTGTATGATTCATGATTAATACACACCCAATGGTTGATGGTTGATATAAATCTCATATGAAAAGCGCTATATAAGTAATAGTTATTATTATTATTATTATTATGATAAATTTTCCAAAATTTTGAAGAAAACAGTTGGTAGCCAGCGCAAGGATTGGTTGTATAGTCTCAATTCTAAATAAATGCACTCAAACATCATAAGCAACTCCTGAGACCCGTTTCACCGTAAAGCCTTTTTTCAATGACAAATGATAAAAATCAGTGACAAATCTACTGATAACCAATCAGAAGCAAGGATTTTACTAGCTTATAACAAACACTGTCATTTATCACTGATAACAAGTTATGTAAAACAGGGCCCTGAACACCATTCATCTCAAACTTGGGCAAATGTGATTTTGGCATTCTTTTTGGAAATTACCAGTGCTCAGTCATTTGTGACATTTTGTCGAGCAAACTACCATTACAATATATTTCAGCAATTTTACTTTGTGTTAAAGCCTGTCTGCACTAATTTGACTAGGAGGGATTAGACTTCCCTGCATGGTCACTGACAGGTGGTTATCTCATTAAATCAGCTCTCAATTAACATATTAGATAAAAGGGGATCATGGGGGACCGTATCGCTTAGGCATTGTTTGCTGCAATTAGCTACAAGATATTGGAGGTTGAATAGAGGTTTCATTTTCATTGACACACACTGCTTACACTATAATATAGACTAACCTACGACTGAGTTTGGATCAGAACCGAAGGCACAGATGCACTGGGCGTGATTAGGAACCTGGAATTTACAGAAGCTCCAGGAGGAGTTGAAGTACTTTGGCAGAAAACTGGCTGATGCTAATCTGCAAGGAATAACAGTACAATAAGAAGAATAATAATAGTAATAATACTGTTACTACTACTACCACCACTACTACTACTAATAATAATACTACCATAATAATGATAATAATGACAATAATGATAATAATATTGGATATTTTTATAGCACAAAAAATCCATCGCACAGGGTGCTTATTAATGTCTTTTTGTTGTTACAAATTTGTTGATTTAATCACTCATTATTCCTAACTATCTTTTGAGGGGTCCACAATTTTACAAGCAATACTTTTTAGTAGACCTCTCTGTTTCCAATATGTATTCTTTAACTGTTGTTAATCTTTATAATTGATGTGTAATGTTTTGTTGGTCACAGAAATTAAATTTAATTGAACCAATATTATAGGCAATCCAATATTAACCCTAGCTCTAGCTAGGTTATCGATTTTAGTGCTCACAGCTTTCAAGGAATTCCTTACAGTACCCAATTAACATCTGGGTGGAGAGAGGCAAATGTGGATTGATGCCTTTACATGACAAGAAAACATTCTATGAATTTCTAATTTTTCCCCTTTTACTGCTTTCTGCCCCAAGATGAAGTCGAGATGCATAGTGCAGTTTTCAGATTATCGTGAAGCTATAGTTAAACCATGACCTGCAAATATAAGCAATCAATATATGTTTATACCTACGGTATTGTGCATTCTTGGTGTGGATTCTCTCAAAGTATATTTGGACCAAATGTGTTTCTCAGTAGGGAAATTTACATATTTTAGAGTAGTACACTTACCTATTGCTAACTTCATGAGCATCAATTGCTTCCTTGCATTATGCGAGCAAATAGAGCTATGCCCGGTCAATATTTTTTGCTTCACTGCCTAGCAGTCAATAGTGAATTGCATACAGTCAATTTTGACTATATCAAGATGCAGAAACTTGAAAAGCAGTATGTAATGTATAGTGCTTACTGTGATTTCTTGTTCTTCTGTGCGTCTGCCTCTAATGCAAAGACATGAATGGTTCCATGATCGCTTGATACACACAGTAGGGTTGAGTCCTGGTTGAAATTAATACTGTATAAAGAGAAACGAGTAAATAATTGATATTGCTGTTGTTGTTGTTGTTGGTAGTAGTTTTATGGCATTCATTCAGTACTCAATGAATACGCCATATATTCAGCTACCAGTATATAAAAAAAAACAGTTATCAGTAAAGAAAACTGAAAATAAAAAATTGTAATAATATAATTAACAAGTCAATGCAAAGCGTAGCATCCCCTCGCAGGGTACAAATGGCCTATATACACCATCTCCACTTCTTGGGGAGTATTCCTACCATTTTCCACTGTACACATGCAAGCATGCAGGGTAATGGCAAAAGCAGTCACATTGGCTTTCATCAATCCTTACAGGTACCCATCATCTCTCGGGTGAAGGGTGGCAATGCAGATTAGTATCTGTTTTTGCCGTGATTGGGACTTGAACCACAAACTATGATCAAATCTTCTCAAGGTCAGATTTATTTCTTACCAGTATATTTGAGCTCCTCCTGATCCCCTCCTCAACTCTTGGAGTTGCTGGCCATTACTTGTGTCAAAAACTCGGATCAATGTGCCCTTTCAAAACAAAAGCGTTTAAACAAACATTTGAAATGACATACACATACATTTCAGGGTCTAATATCATTTTTTATATAAATGTAACAGTTGGCCTTAAGTACGATATGCGGCAAAGAGTTCCATAGCTTACATATTCTCTTCCATGGCTGTTTTTACAAATGTAATAATAATAAGGAAACCTAAACTTTACCATTTCATCCGGAGAGAGTAAATTATTGTAGAGATATTTCACCCACGTGCATTTTTGTTTTTTTCCTTCGGTTTTCTGGACGTGAATAATGCTACTCTGGATTATATAACATGCAGTCTTCTAGCTATCAGTTTATTGGCTGAGCACCGACCCCATGCTAATGCAAATATTTACCTTCAATTTAACCATGTATTCTGTATTCACACTTGTATAAGCAATGTTATGTGATTGTTACAGTTAGTTTTAGTTCTAATATAATAAACTGCTATTGGGTTTAAAGTTAGGATGAGGCTTTGGAATTTAACTATTTGGTCCACTCCATCATAGATAAAGAGTCAAGACATGGGCTGGATTTGGATCAAGATTAGGATTAGGGTTAGGGTTAGTTTGGAAAGTGTTGGAGCAAGAGTTACAGTTCAGAATTCTGTTAATTATCTCTTTGTTTGTTAATCCTTATTATGTACATGTCTCTTGCTATGCTGTATTGTATTTGTACTTTTTATATATGAATGGTCGAATAAATAATAATAATAATAAAAACTGAACAGGAGCAGTTTTGACTAGAGTATGTGTTGTACTATCTCCACATAAAGTTGACAACTTATTCATACCCTTGCCTATTTTTTACTTTTTTTAATAAGTGAAAAAATTGATTTGTCCTGATCAATGGAGGATGTGGCATAATAAAGCTTACATCTAAAACTATTTGACCAAGGCCCTGGTTCAACCAGTCCATCTTTCAGTGATAAAGTTATGAAAAACACAATAAACATAAAATTTACAAGGAATATGAATGATTTAGTTAATCTGGAAACAGACCAGTCACAAACATGATACGATGCTACTATGGTAGGGTGGTGTTTCACATAGACTGAGATCGACTTAAAGTTGGACTCAATTATGGCAGGCCGTTTGTGCCACTGTTTTCTCTCACCATTTTCTGGCATTGGTCTCTAAAGGGACGTACATGTACAAATCATGGTCACAAATCTACAGAATTTTTATTTTTTGATAATTCATTGTCGAAGGAAAAAATATTATCTATAGACCATAATGGTGAGAGCAACCAGTGGCATGAATGGTCTGCCACAGTAAAGTCCAACTTAAAGTCGATCTTAGTTTTTGTGAAACACCCCTCTGGTGTAGCTTCTCTTACCCTATCTGATGCTGTCGCTAATCTTGATCCTTGGTGGTTGAACGTTAGACAGCTTAGAGTGCCCTCGTGTGCTGTTATATCGAGAGGAGGTTTGTCCGTCTGAGCAAGATCAACTATCTGTACGTGGCCAGTTTTTGTAGCTGGAAAGGCAAGCAATGAATTGTTGCTGTTTGGACACAGAACACATAGACCTGGAAGAAAATCAGAGGAACAGAGTTTGGTTAGGAATCAAATTTGAAAGGGATCGATAAAGACCCCAAAAATACAAATATAAAATAGGAGAATCACGTTGAAAAGAGCCATACTCATGCTTTTCGTCTTGCACTCATATTAAATATAAAATATAAAATGAATTTCATGGTCCACATATATATGAGCATCTTTGCAAATCAAAATATACTAAAATAGGGTAATCTTCACATACTGAAATTAATGATCATCATATTGATTGACCCTTTGTTCATTTCACATCCAAACATACTTCCATGCATAACAGAAGTCTTTAACAAATGTTGGATAATACATTTCATGATTAGTGTCAGATGTTTATTTAACACATGTATTTTCATATTTTGTTTGCATATTTTTCCATTCGACTTTGGACTTTGCTCTGTAAAAAATGTACATGTTAGTATGGAGCTCTGAATGGTGACCTTACATTGGATCCTGCAACAATCGACTCAGGCTTTATTTTTGTCAAAGGTATATGGTTAGTGTTGCAGTTGGGTTTTAATTTATATTTAGGGTTAGTTATATTGTTGGGTCCATGGCTGAAGGTAGGAATTGGGTTGGTGTAGGAAACCAAGGATGAGCAATTGTCACAAGAGCAAGTGTTGTACAATCCCCCCTCATTAACTGGCAGTGACAACCTAACAACGATACAAAGATTTTGCCTACTACAGAATCATCAAGTTTTAAATTGTCACAATGTGGTTTAGAGGTCTATATCACTTGACCCTGAAGCAACAAATCTAGGTTCAAATCTAGTTTGCAGGCACAAATCCTTGTCAGTCGTGAGCAACAGTCAAAGTGTCTGCACTGAGATACTCTGCTGACTGTAAGGTCTTTGCACCTAAGCTGCTTCTGACACAGTCGGAACTGACAGAGCTACTGTAGGCTCTGCTCTGCTCATGGTTTTAGTAATCATGTTAGAGTGTCAAATCAGCATCTGTGCCTGCAGATTAGTTCAAACCCTGCTATGGCAAGACATTCTTGGCACTTGATTGACACCCACTGTACCTTTAGGATTCATACAGGTGTCAAAGACATGGAGCTGTTGAGGGTTCTGGGTGAATGTGTAGACCTTGATCATAGACTGTAAGATTACAACTATCCTGTAAGAAAAAAATAAAAAATGAAAAATAAAGAAATTAATACAGACCAATGCTAATATCATAACGTATTGAGCTGTTACTAGTTCCGTGCAGGAGAACACTAGGCACTTAATGTAAGACCCTTACTATCCTGTAATTAAAAACATATTGTACACTGATTTTCAGTCGTCTCAATAAACACCAGAAGCAAAAAAACGCTTCATCTATGCACTTAAAAAGTAAGACCACTACTGTCCGGAATTTTTTTTTTTTAATGACTCAATGTTTAACTGAACCAAACAATATTCTTAAATCTTAACATATATTCAGAATGACACAAGAAACTCTAGAAATGAAACCTTTGTGCTTTTATGCTAGTAAATCAATATTTGCATTGGTATCTCAATTTAACTGCACTGAAATATTAGGTACATGTGCAGCGCAAAGGTGACACTTGCATATGTCAGAATTGCTATCCAAATAAAAGAGACTTGTATTTATGGAAATATGATCTTTGCCACACTGTGTAAAGTTCCTTGTACTCAAAGGTATCCCTTACAGTGGGCTACTCAAAAAAGTTACTCCATTTCAAGAAAAACTATTATGTTTGGTGAACTTTGGTCCTCATCACAGAACAATGAAATGCATAAAATACTCTCTTTTTTAATTGGAAGTTAGATATAAAGTTAAATAGGCCTACTGGTCATCATGTAATTACATTGTACAGTACACAACAATCAACTGTCATTTGTACTGTGAGGTTTTGGTTTTGGTTTTGATCAAAACGAAAAGACAATGAATCGATCTTGCAGAAGCTCATTTAATAATATTGTTTCATATCCGTGTGTCCGTACGAATATGTCATTGTACATTTACTACTGTGTATTATCTATTCATGTATATTATTTTCTATTGTATATTGTTCATGTGCTTTATGTAATGCCAACAACTGAATTTCCAAATGGACCAATAAAATCAATCTGAATCTGAATGTGAATATGCTGCACATAGAAATGGACATCTGGGACTACACTTACATATGGCATGACAGTTTGGTCCAAACTTTTCAGCTACTTTTTGTTGTATTTCAAATGTTATATTTTGAGTATGATGGCATTAATAAGCAATGCTTTTATGGGGAAACTATTACTATATTCTTCCAAAGTAACATACGTACAAAGAATGACAAATCTCACATAAATAAAATCTTTACCACAACTTAAAGATAAAGTTGAGTTCTGGTCATGTGATAGCATTGTGTGTGGAATCGATCAGAAAAGCTTGATCATCTAGCGTACAAGTATTGGTGTGTAGTATACTGCAAGGTTCTGGAATCAAAGACATTTGGCTCAGTCTTGGTAATACACGAACATCTAGCATAAAAATCAGGACAGATTTTATGCTGTCACATGCCATACCGGTATTCAGAATATTAAGGCTTTTTAAGAGCCATATTTTCAGGGGACATTTTTTATCTAATGTTCTTCCACACTTGTTGTATACCGGTACTAATAATGATATTGCTCACAAAATATTTTTCACCTCTTCCTAGAAATCAACCTTCTAGTTTAATGTTCTTTTTAATTATCCATCAATTCCAGGCAAGCCTTAATATGAAACTTTTTTCCAGTGCATACTTTTAAATTCTTTTGAAGCGATTGGAATGTCACATATTTCTTGTAAAAAATAAACAAATTATTTTTCTGGAGGATTAGTCCCTTGAACTCACTGACCAATGCATCCTCTAATTTCCACAGGCTTTAAATCACCTGGTTCATATAGTAATTGGCCCAAATTCACAAAGGAGATTTAAACCTTCATTTACATAACCTATGGTTTAAAATTAGCGCAAAATAAGTGCAACACAGTCAAGAGGTCCAATATTAGACGCGCGAAAGGCAATTAGGTACGCTTACAATGTATGTTTAAACCATGGGTTACCATGGGTTATGTAAATGAAGGTTTTAAACCCATGGGTTAATTGTAAACCTCCTTTGTGGGTTCGGGCCAATGGGTTTAGACAAAAAATTTTCAATAAAAGTTTACCTGTCTCTTCTTAATCGCACACTCTTGACTTCACTGGAGAACTCCAGCTCAATAACATGTTTCTTCTTCAGATCATCCCAGATCATAGCTGCAGTCAAAGAAAGTAATTGAAAGAATTATCATAGATTTTACATAAAAAATACTGATACATTCAGCCAGGATAGAATAACACTTAGGTTCATCTACGTGTATAACCAAGGCTTTTATTAAGTCAAAGCATATCGGGAGCCAAATATCTGGAAAAGCGGCTCCTTGTCCTTTATTTTTTAAGAGAACCGGGAGCCGTTTTCCAGGACCAGGAGCCGTTTCCAAAATTGATGAAAATATGTATTCTTTTATATTTTTTTTTAACCTTTACCTTTATTTATACATACGGTAGTGTAATTTTTAGTTTAAATTGTGAGCACTCTAATGTTAAATCACTCATACCTTGGATAAATCTGTCATTTGTAGTTGTTGTAGTTCATGTTTAATACTATTTTCATGCCGTTAAATGTCAAAAATTGAAAAATGTTAGAAAGGGGGGAATTAAATTATTTTCATTAAAAAAATATTGAAGACAAACCATCTATAATAACAATGCAGAGCTGTGAACCTGTCACTTTCAAAAAACATATTATTCAGCTTGAAAAGGCAAATTTTAGGTGAAAAAACAGATTTTGCCTGTTTTTTATGTTTTTTTTATATTTTTGTTACAAATGCTATTGCATTCATGTTCCTTTGAATGAAAACGCATTCAATCGTTGAGAGCGGCTGACCTATCACTTAAAAAAGAAAAATAATAATAATAACCAGAAAGATTTTAAAAAAATGATTTGTTAAATATATTTACCTATTTTATCAGAAAAATCCATTATTTAAAACATTACAGAATATTAGTCAATGAGTATGAGGGGCGCTGAATTGCGGCGCAACACACGATTATGTTCTATGCCTAAGTTGCGGCACCCATTGGTGCTTAATTGCGGTCGAATCAAGGCAAGTCTGGAGTTGCAATCAACTTTGTACAGTATACATAAAGTCAATGCATCAGCAGCAGGTCCGGTGTTTGTTTTTCATTTATTTGGCTTCTTGAAGATACCATCACATTGGTAGGGCATGCGATAGGCGAAAAAACTGGTAACAAAATCGCTGATTTCTTCATTTTTAGCGCTCTGCCCCTGCGCAGATACAGGCATACATGTACATGTACGTGTGTTTTGAACAGGCAATCGCACAGCCTTACCATGGCCATGTATACAGCGGCAGTGTAACTGGCAATACAGGGTTAAATCTGTAAATAAAAGTTTCTCAAGCGTGCAGCTATTCAACGCAAGCAGTACGCAAACTCTCAATTCACGGCCCAAAAAAAGAAATCAGAATATTCTGATTGAATCGGAGCAGACCCTTTGCAGGTGGTTAAATATCCAACAAGATGAGAAGCAATTCAGGGTCCTATCCTTCATGTATGTGCGTGATTCATATTGATTGCAACACTGACATTGATTGCATTTCTCTACAAAAGTGATAGGAATTTAAATCCACATCGATCACTACACTTCATAAGATAGGGCCCAGATTACATCTACATCCCCCAACCCATCTTCCCCTCACTTGACATGTTACTGGTAGATTGAGAGTTGAATTGTACCTTTATTAGGAGGGTAGTGTGGGTTCTTGCCACCCCCTACCAATGCAAGGTAGTTGCATCTAAACAGCATCTCAACATGCCCAACTCCGCCATCTGTAAAATCTGCGCAAAGAAAACAAGATCAAAACATATCATTTGAAAGTGAATTCTTAGTTCTTTAATAAATGTAGCACTCATTCATACACAATAATGATGTATCCTGACTTGTTTAATAATTCACACCTACATATTGCATAGTTGAATTGATGTCACATAATTGGACTACCTTGACTACCTTTGTCTTTTATGGCTCCCTTGATTCTATGCATATCTATCGGTATCTGCTCAGTTCTCCTGTATATCAGATTGTAAAGGAATGACTTGTACATGTATACATGTATGCTGTTATGGGGATCAATTAATTGGAATTTGAAAACTTGAAAACTTGAAATGTGTAAATTCAACACTACTACAACTATTTCTCAAGTAATATTATTTTCCAATAGAACATCTCTGTCCTTTCTTTTTACTTCTCTACATTGTAGCTATTTCAATTACGACTTGTGAGGGTACTTACTACAATTATCTTAATTCATAGTGCCCCTTAATATCTGATATCAAAACTTAATCATACTTATTTACATTTAGGGACCGACCTTTAAACGTCACCATCCAAAAGATGCGACTCAGTTTCAAACCTGGGTCCAATCAGAATCATTTTGTAGACTAAGACAGAGAGCTGATAACTCACATTACCACTACATGTAGACCAACTCATATCACATTATTTAACTAATAGCTTGAACAGTCAGCAGTTGTCCTTTCTTTCTTAGTGGACAATTTAGGTTTCCCTTGGTGGGAAATATTGGTTTATAATAATAAATAACAATAGTAGCCTAATAGTCCACTCCAAATTTTATTAAACCGAAACTGAAATTCTTTTTGCCCAATTGATCGTGAGCCCGGCAGCCACTGGGCAGCGCCAGATCGATGTTGCTCTATCCTTATTAAATATTAAAGTAAAAGATATAGAAATCTACTGCCCAAATCAGTCTCCACTTCATAATATACAATGTACCTGTAAAGATTGTTACACGGTGTAGGTATAAACCTTAAAGTTCACTTAGCAATTTGCAAAACTAAAAAAAATAAAACGATTGCTTACCTTGTCTCTCTTTCTCTTTCAGAGGGTCACAGTTGTAGACTCTGAAACCAGACTCCATTCCACATGCAAAACATCCTGTATGAAAATTTGAATAAAACACTATAAAAAAAACTCTTGCAAATGGAGGACAGAGTCTCAAAAGTCTAAGATTTTGACACTTTAATACAATAATAATAATGATGATAATATTCTGCTTATAGTTCTTAAGTGATTTAATAATACAATGTCTCTAAGCGCTTTACAGATATACTATTACCCGGTCAAGATTCAGTGCTTGCTTGCACACAATGTGTGCACAAGTGTGCACAATCTCCACTCCCTGGGGAGCATTCCAACAATGACAGTTGCATCCTACCGGGTACTTATTTAACACCTGGGTGGAGAGTAGCAAGTGCAGGTCAATATCTTGCCAAAGGATATTAGTGCCGTGTCGGGTATCAAACCCTTGACCTTTGCATCTCCAGTCAAGCGCCTTAAACCACTCAACCACGACATTCCAACACAATTAAAACAAAGTTCAGGAAGGATTATGTGTATCACAATCACAAGTGGTCATTTGCAATTAAAAAACAAATTGATTCATCTCACATTTTGACAATTATTATTTTAATGTTATGATGTAGATCTATTATTAAAGATAAAGACCAGTTATGGTCGTGCGATTGCATTGTGAAAGAAACGTTATGGAATCGATCAGAAAAAGGTTGATCATCTAGCATATAAGTATTGGTGTGTACTGCAAGGTGCTGGAATCATCAAAATGATAAGAAATTTGGCCCAGTCTTCGTAAAGTTACAAGCACTGTACACAGAAAGATGTATATGGGACTACGCACACGTGCGCGACACATGCATTTATCTCTCAGTCCAATAGATAAACTAATTTACCAAATAGGTCTAGGTCTATATCAAATAGTAGGCGGTTTCCCAGCAATTTTTAATATTTTTTTTTATCATAATGTATTACCGGTAGTCAACACATATTCTTTCACATGATTGGTAATAAAGAGCTTCGATCTAGATCTAGGTCTAGATCTAGATCTAGAGTCTAGAGCTATTTCATATTTTGAAATTGGGGCGTTTCCAATATAGTCTATAGACTACTGGTCTTTACCTTTAAATGCACTGTACTTTGTCCATATCATGATACCCACCTTCCCATTTTGAATTAGTGTCAGTCTTAAATCTTAGGAATTTATCTGGGTAATTTTCATGTGATTCAGAAGCAGAGCTTCATAATCTCACGTTAGCTGCCAAAGCTACATGTAGGTCGAACAGACGTGAATCCTGTCGGGGCGGCTGCGGCTACTACACTCACCATTATCTTGGTTAAATCCCGCGTAGAGGAGATTGTTGTCGTACGAATTTTCGCCTTTCCTTTCGCCCAAATTCATGATCGACTCTGATGCCGTCTTGATGTCTCACTTGATCGTTCTGACTGGTCCAAATGTTCACAGAACTCTCATGGAGAAATAGGAATGTAAAGGTTTATCTTCGTTGAACAAAATCTAAGACAATGAGTGTTAGTCATCTAAATTAGATTTTGACTTTCAATAGGTTTAGACTACTATTCTACACGTACCGTATACATGTACGTACGTACGGTACTACGTACATGTACATGTATGTATGCATACCGCGTACCGTGCAATGCAATGTTGGACATCCGGCAAAGGTGAAAGATAGGTCGGATATAAATTTATGAAGACAAATGAGGGGAAAAAAGTTCCAACAGGCATATTTATTATTTGGCAACATCTTTCTCTGGAAGCATTATTTTCGGGAGAATATCATGAAAACCTAACGAAGAGGACAACTGTCAGTGCTGAGCTCATTAAATTATAAACGACCACGCCCCCTGACCCTGAA
>BEXV01000344.1:222581-233567 GCA_003118195.1 Hemicentrotus pulcherrimus | reverse complement strand
GAGAGAAAAAATATTCGAAGTCTTATACACATTCTCCTGTATATCAAATCTATATATTAATAATTTAATTAAACAGAATTCTACGCAATCGTAGGGCATATTATGAGATATTATTGGTCCTCACCGCCCTAATAGAAAAAAAAATAAAAATAAAAGCGTGTCAAATCGTCAAATACTTGCAAAACATCATAAAGTGGGATCTAACGCTAAAAGCATTGGCATCCATCAGAGCTATTTTGATGGCATAGTTTTATAATTAAATTCAATTTAGAAAGTTATTAAATAACTCATGTTGCAAAAATACTAGCAAACCCCTCCTTGATAGGATTTATAAGAACATAATCGTGTGGTATGGGATATCTTTAATAGGAATGATATTTGTCAACATTTCCTTACAGTGCAGGTATGTTAGTACTTTTCCCCGTACCAGGTTGTTATTTCTGCCCGGACCCGTTCGTTTCACCAACCTCATCGCTCACCATGCTCAATTTCCTACCCCCTCTCCCCCATTTTTGTGGACGCAAATACATAATCTCTCGTATTTTTTGACAAACAGTCATTGAGCATCAAAGGTCGAATATTATTTCCTGGAAGTTGGATTTAGAAAAAAAGGAAAACGCAAACATCTTTTCGATTTCCATTTTGATCTAGAATAGAAACTTCAACTTGACATATGTTTTATAATCCAGACCAGTCTGGATCTATCAAGACTATTTGGTGTCTACGCCCCTACTTAACCCCGTATCGTAAGTTGGCTGGGCCCCCATTAGACATTCTGCCTTACGTTGCCAGAATCGATGTATTTTTTTCGGATGGTGGAATATTAAGTCTTTTTTAATGGCGGGTGGGGGGTAATGTTCATCGTTTCAGGAGGTTTATAATTCACGGGTAATTTGCTTTTGTATTTGTGTTTCTTACTAATACTAACTCTCTTAGACCTACAATATTGCAGTTCTGGAGCGTATAACCAATAAGCTATGTTTTACCGTAGGCCCCCTTCGTATTTTCGATTCCAATTATGATTAGTACTTACTTTACTTAACAAGTTACCACAGGCAAACTAAAGCGATATCCTAACTTTAATGAACTTATGTGTTATTCTTGTCACTCTTATTTCTTGGAAACAAAACTGACAATGTGTAACGTGAAATGTGAACTACATGATGAAAAGAAACCAAACGAAACCAATCGTAAACCAAACCCCCAAACCGATGAAAAATTGGTAATATATGGTGGATGGCAAAGTTTAGTAGCGGCTACAAATTAAAATTAATGAGTAATTTGTGTATGATGGCCATTTGTTCATGCAATGTGCGTTTTATTTGTAACTTTCATTTCTTTGAATTTTCTTACTGATTCATTTCTTTGCAGTTAAAAAGAGAACGATAGAAGAAGCACACGTGAGACATGTTCGTGCTGTAACAGCTAGACCAGAAAGGAGATGGACAGATGCTGTAATACCTTACGAAATCGATGGCAACTTTACAGGTACGCTTTCATTGTTTACCCACAGTCATTTAATGTTTATCTCTATATGTTTCTCTCTACCAAGGGACCAAGTGGTAGCATTTATTCCACATGAATGTTGTCATGGCTGCAAAGCTTGCACGTTTTAAAGCACTTCCGAAGCGCTTATGAATCTACTGAGAGCGACCGGAGTTGCTCGTAACTCTTACAATATTTGAAACGGGGTTAACGCTGTCTTTGCTGGCTCTCAAGAGACATTTATGCATTATATAAACAGAGGATGACATTATAAAATCATTATTGTTAGGATGTACATGTATGTTTATATGTATATTTTCTTCTTTTTGTGTAGTCGTTGTGTTTATTGAGTCGTTAATGTATATCTTGGGTCCCGACGCAAAGATAGTAGAACGTTTATTTATCATTGATATTTGCTGTAGCAACGTAGCCTATTAGACTGATGATTTGAATGCTCTCGTGCCTGTTAAAGTGCCTAACTTGTTCCGTTGTTCGCGCTCTATATAGATTTTAAAAAAAAGATGTAGAGATCTCATGATTTTATATATAATTAGGTTTTAGTGTATTCTGTGTTACTTTGTACAGTAATGGTCCATGTTCCGAATTGTCAATCAGTCTTTTCTTCCCTTGATATCTGTGCCAGAGTTCAGAAAGAGGATGCCGGGAAGGGTGGCTCATGGGATGCCTTCACTGGGGGTCCCCAGTCGGCAACCCAAATATTTTTCTTTACAAAAAAAGTACTGACAAAGGTTCCAAATCGTCTGAGTACTGCTGGGTTTGATTTAGAATGTTTGCATTCACTCCCACGACTTTTAAACTTATCTCAGCTGCAGATAAATTATCTCAAAATGTTGGAAAATTGTTTTGGGGGAGAGTTAAGACCCATTAATTTAGAAGTATATCCCTTGTTTGTGGAGGTAAGGATCGATCGCTGCGAAATGAGATGGAGTAGTATAGTCTTGATATTTTATGTCCATTTTCAAGAACTACCTTGATTTAGTGATTGCTTTTTTTCATTGAAATAATATTGAACCGCATAATCGTTATTAAAATTTATCTGTAAATTCTAAATTCTGGCTAATTTGTTGATAATAGTTTTGTAACTTATTCATATCCTAAATTATTACACCACCTAATCGACTTAAAGCCGAATGCCCTCAAACTGGCAAAACCTTGGCCATTTCTTGGTGATGTAAGTTTTTGTTCCGTCTATTGCCAGTCTGTTGTCGGTCTATTGCCAGTCTGGTGTCGGTCTGGTGTCGGTCTATTGTCGGTCTATTGCCGGTCTGGTGTCGGTCTGGTGTCAGTCTGGTGTCGGTCTGGTGTCGGTCTGGTGCGGGTCTTATTGGTGTGATTGGAGTATCATCCTTCACCACTCTCCTCGTTAAGCACGTGCGTCACAGAAGAGTCTTTATTTTCATGAAAAAGATTATCTAAACGCGCCCTTTTGCAAGTCATTGTTATGCGAACTATCACGTACGTTTGTTTACCCCATATCATCAAATGCATTATTATTATCCTCGAATAATGGATTAAAGACATATCTTAATAAACAAACTGATTTTAATTCTAAAGTTTTCATAGCTTTTCATCTGTCAACGTTGCGATAGCTCATGTCAAAACCTATGTCACGGTATGACAAGCAAATTCTTGTGTAGGTTGAAAAGGGGTAAGATTGTTGTTTTGCTATATTGCTTTGCTGTTTTTCTGAAACCAGGTAAAATGCCTAGTTTTGCCAATGTTTTGGAATTTGGGGGAAATTGGTATTTTCCGGCGCGAAGCCACAAAGATAATTAACAACATTATAATTCGTAACGAAACCTTGTAATGACTCCTGACTTATCTGTTGTGCCCAAAACTACTTCCGGTTAGTGGGAAAGCAGTGCTACGCAATTCAACTTGCCGAAAATTTTCTTCTAATGCTGAAATTGACATGTAATTCATCTGTATTTTGTTTTTGCTTTTCTTATATCCATCTATGTTTAGTTTACTGTACCCCTTTAGTTTTGACAAGTATCGAGTATCACGTAAGGTTACTCGAAAGTATGTGTTTGGGTGTGTGTGTGTGTGTGTGTGTGTGTGTGTTGGGGGGGGTGATGTCTCACAGAAATGTATCAATCAAAATATGTTTCCTATCGCATTTATGTGAGAACGAAGTCATTTAGGTTGTCTTCTTATTTCATAGGTGTTAAAATGATTGGCACTTTGAAAATTCTGACTGAGTGATTTTGACCTATTTACATGTATGTATATGCTGCCTGTGCTGATTTTCCCCTTGTTCCATCTCTTACGCGGTGTCTTTTTTTGTTTTTCTTCTTTTGTTTTTCTTTCTTTGTTGTCTATCTCTGTTTCTCTTCCCTTTTCTGTAATTTCCTTTGTATTCCCTCCCTTTCCGTCTTACCCACACACATACACAATCTGCCTCTGTCTCTGTCTCTTCTCTCTCCCTCTCTCTTTCAATGTTCCTTCTCCATGTCTCCCTCGCTGTCTCTCCTTTTGTCTCTCCGTCCCTCCTCCTCTCCTTCCAATCCCCTCTTCCTCCTTCCCTCCCTTCAATCCCTCTCTGACTCCCCCTCTCCCTGGTGTACGCAGGATCGCAGCGGGCGATGTTTAAACAGGCGATGAGGCACTGGGAGAACTATACCTGTATTACATTCGTTGAGAGAAATCCTGCTAACAGTGAGCATGACAACCATATAGTCTTCACCTACCAGGCGTGCGGGTGAGTTGTAAGGCCTAAAAACAAAAGATGTTGCGTTGCCCTTTAGGTGCCAAAACATGGGTCGGTCGGAAATCTTTTTTTCTTTTTTCCTTTTTTTGAAATATTTTTATTTTGAATGCTTTAATACATATTTTTTTTCTAAAAAACGGTTAAAAGAAAAAAATTAACAAAAAGCCGACTGTAGATTTCAAGATTTTGGGGTCGGTCGAAAAGGGCAATAAAACATTTTTTGTTTTGTTTAGCCTAATGGAAATACAAAGTTTGGATTAATCTGTACATGATGCATCTATTTTTTTCTTCTAACGAAATTGTACGGAATGTTAAATCACTATACTGTTTCCTTCTTGCAATCTTTGGTGTCATAACGATCATCAACATCATCTCAATCATCTTCCATAATCATCAACGCTCATCACCACTCATCATTTTCATTACCACCATCATCATGATCGTGATCAAATAATCCTCGTCGTCGTCATCATTACTATCCTGACCTTACCAATGTCATCATCAAATCATCATCATCACCACCATTGTCACAATCATTATCATCATCATCATCATCATCGCCATCATCATCATCATCATCATCACCATCATCAGCACCACTATCGTCATCATTATCAGGCGTTTAAAAAAAAGATGTATTGCGACCGACCCAAAAAATCTTTAAATTTACGGTCGGTTTTTTAATAAAAAATTATTTTACCGTTTTTTAGAAGAAAAAAGTTTTAATGAATAAAAAACAAATCATCAAATTATTCCCAAATTCTCACTCGTCTTCTGCCCTAGTTTTAAAATTCTGCTAGCGTAAACAATTGCGAAAAGGTAATTATAAACTACGAATAATGTCCATATTTCCCACAAATTATTTAATTGTTCACTAGAGATTCCATGACATTTGCTCCGGCGACAATTGCTCCGCTGTAAATTTCATACACTAATCGAATGGCTAACTTCAACCCTGGATTCAACACTATACCCTACCCTAAACCTAACCCTAAACCTAACATAAAACCCTATTGAAACCATTACCCTAACCCTACATCTTAGACGAAATAAAGCCCGGAGCAATTGTCGCAGGAGCAAATGTCGTGTCACCTCACTAGAATGTCACTGCCATGAAAATTAAGATCATCAACCCTAAATGTATGTCATTTGCTTACAGGGTTTTCTCCAACAATATTTAAATAATAAGACAATATGAATATTCCCGACTATAGACTCTTTGCTTGTTCATTTTTTTTTTTACATCTGTTTTCATTTTGTGGTACATGTATAATCTTCTTATTTCCAGCTGCTGTTCGTTTGTCGGGCGTAAAGGTGACGGTGCCCAGGCCGTGTCTGTCGGCAAGAACTGCGACAAGTTTGGCGTGGTCGTCCACGAACTGGGACACGTGGTGGGATTCTGGCACGAGCACACCCGCCCTGATCGTAACGAGTTCGTAGGCATCGTACATCAGAACATCGTACCAGGTATGAAGGAAATCATTTACGGATTTATAGATTGATTATGATGGAAGAATATAATGATGCGTTGTCTGAATGACTGGTAATTTGGCGCATTTTCGATGATAAATTAATGTAAAGGTAAAATTAAATAGATCAATGGTTGGATATCATTGGACATAATTATGAAATAAATAAATGAAATAGTGTTTGATAGAAGGAAATGACACACTTTAAAGAATTTGTAATGATAACGTCTGCACAAAAAAGTAACTCATATTAACTTTTTACACAAAGTATAGGCGCCCTTCTGGCTCTTTCTGCTGCTGATAAATTGATCAAAAATGAATAAAAAGCTAATGAAAGTCCAATAGATTAACTTAGAGTTACGTATTGCTTGGTTGATGAAAGTGTTTGTGCATAGTTGACTTCATATTGTTATGAATTCATTTACAGTAAAAATTATTAATATAATTTGATAAAGATGAGAACAGCTAACTAATGATGATTAGATGATGTCACTAACCATCCTGTTTTAGGCAATTAAAAAAATCACTTCGAGTTAAGTTCATCTCCTCGAACTTGTCCAACTCATAATATATCTCATTTATTATCTTAAAAACAGGTCAAGAATACAACTTCCGGGTTCTAGACGCGGCTGAGGTCGATTCTCTTGGCGAGACGTACGACTTCGCCAGCATCATGCATTACGCGCGGAACACTTTCTCGCGAGGTATTTGGCTGGATACTATCCTACCTAGGAAAGATCCGGAATCCGGTATACGACCCGAGATCGGACAGAGGAAACACCTGAGTGAAGGCGATATCATTCAAGCCAACTTGCTTTATAAATGCCCTTGTGAGTAACTTTCTTTCTCTCCTTTATTGTGTTACTATTCTTGGTAATTCATTATTTATACCCTTACAAAGTTTTGTAATTTTTACGTGAAAAACCGATTTGCCTTATTTATGTTTCTTGAGAATGTGACATATTAAACCTTACATCTGAAAGTATTCAACAAAGACCTATTCAACCAGTCCACTTCAATTTTTGAGTTACGATAAAACACAAAATCATCACATTTACAAAGGTATGAATAATTTGGTTTTGTACTTTTTTCCCCATCATTCTTAATTGTGATTCTTCTTAGGTTTGTCATTATGTTCTTATCATCGTCTTTATTGTATCTTTATCGCTGTGCCTCTTCATCCTTTTCAATCATAATATGAAGCATATATCCCCGATTTTGTTCCATATGATTTTTTTTTCTGCATACCCCAACCAGGCCGAGTATACGGCATCTGCAAGAATCTTCAGTATTGAAGGAGGCAGATTATCTTGAAGAAGAAGAAGAGAAGGGCCGTATATGGCTATCGGAAGTGGTTCCTATCATGGTCAGAAACGGGCGGGTCAACGACCCGTGGAAGATGTGTTATAGTATAACTGCTTCCTGGATTAAGAGTAATATTCCCCTTGCATTAAAGGGAAAGATCAGTTTTTTATACATTCCCCCTCTCAAAAAATGAAATGTAAGCTCTTATTACCAATCATGTGAAAGAATATGTTTTGACTAATAAGTGGTGATACAAATTTTGCCGGGAAACCGCCTAATAATTGATATATTTTGTAAATTATTATATCTATCCGGACTGGATAGATATCGCGTAGTCTCATATACATCTTTCTGTGTACAGAGCTTGTAACATTGCCAAGACTGGGCAAAAACTGGTCTATACCTTTAAGAGAGATTAAATTTGACCTTAGTAACCTTAATAGATCTTGATACTAGACTTTCAGGGGTTCAAAATATTTGAGACGGTAGCCGAGAAGGAAGGATTCGTCTCTTCATACCTTAAAAACGTTTAATGTCATCACATCTTCACCTTGACTTGTTTCATTTCCAAATTAAAAAACAAAACTGTAGCATGTGGCCGGACACTTCTCGAGTCCACCGGCAACTTCAGTTCACCCGAGTGGCCTGGGCAGTATGACGGTGATCAGACGTGTGTATGGCGTATCTCTGTTACCCCCGGTGAGACCATCAGTCTACAGTTCACGGGCTTCGAGCTGGTTGGTAGCGACGGGTGCTGGTATAACTACTTAGAGGTCCGAGACGGTCATTGGAGACACTCTCCACTCCTTGGTAATATTAATAAGCTTTGCTTTTAGTAATTCATGTAAAAGCAAAGGGTTTACACAAATATGAAATTTACTTTTGTTTCGTTTATTTGAACACGATTGCCTTTTTACTTAGGCTACAGATAACTGGTTTAAAAAAGCTATGATTAGAGGCCTGTTAACGGCTATTGAATATTCTGAAATGTAGATATGTTCTTGCAAAAGATGTTTGTCATTGTTATGAAATACATTTTATCTTAAGAGTCATGAAAGAATTTATCCTTTGCATGATAATTCTTGACGTTTCTTTCCAAGCAAAATATGTAGCAATCATGTAAAATAAGAAGAAGAGGTTTTGTATCTCCTTCCTCTCTTCAATCAGGTCGATTTTGCGGAGCTTCCTTACCCGATCCGATACTCTCGTCGGATAGCCGGTTGTGGATTGAACTGAAAAGCTCGGCGCATAGATACAGCAGAGGTTTTGCTGCCAACTATGAAGGTGAGGTCTATTTTCCTAAGCTGTATGTCATCAAAAAATTATCAGATTTATTGTTGCAATTTGTTTCGAAAGTGAAGCTCAAACTATAACCCTAAACAAAAATGTAATTCTAGGTGAGATTATGGGAAGGTTTTAGCATTTTATTTTGCCTTTTGGCAAACAAAAATGTAATTTCATGATCCAAACTTTTCTCCGTTTTTCCTCCCCAACCCTCATGAAAATCTGTAATTTTTTAAATACTTCTTTCTGTCCCTATCATAAAAAATAATTTCATGTCAGCAAAATTCCTCCGAAACCCCCTTCCCTTATTAACAATATTCTAGGATGACTTTTGACAAGAATTTTGTTTCCCCCCATATTACTTTAGTCGTTTGCAAGCGCCGAATAACAACAGTCTCTAACGTGTTAGAATGAAGTCAAACCTACTTTAGCGATCATTTGTATAGAAAGACAATCTGCCTGTAGTTATTGTCTATAAGTTTCAACGCTCATATTTTTCTCCCATGTAGCGATCTGCGGCGGTCACATCGAGCGGGAATCGGGAACACTCCAGAGCCCAAACTATCCCGATGATTACCATCCCAGTAAGGAGTGTGTGTGGCTGATCACCATGCCAGCGAACTACACGGTCGGACTCAGCTTCCAGTCATTCGAGGTAACCTATATGAGAGTTGAATCAAGGCAAACATTATCACAAAGAATGTCGCAAACAATCAACTTGAAACAATGTCCCTGTCGAAGCTTGAGACTACTTTAACTATGCATGCTCTTTCATTACCATATAGTTTGTTTTGTGACTGTGTCCCCCTGATTGCCCAAAGTAGCAGTTAATCATCTTTAAAAGAATAAACCTAAACGGTACTCCCGTTAAGTGAACATTGAGTGTCTTTGACCATCTGTCAAAGCTTTATTCCTAATTATGAGGTGCTGTACACAATTCCAAACTATTGGTCCATCATTGATTTGTACATCTCTTTCTTATCGTTTTGTGCCTATTCTTCCAGCTATTTTTTATTCTCTTTGTCTCCCCCTTTCTTTTGTCTTTGAATGTATTTCTCGTCTTTAATTTCGAGTCATTTATGATGCAAATGATACCGGTAAACGCCAGACTTCTAGATTTTTTTGTAAAGGTAGCACATTTGTTACCAGCTTGAACTTGATACCACTGGGAAAAATTGTTGATAAATCACCCACCGCCAACTCCTCACTAAATATCCTTCAACCTCAACTTTCATAGATCGAACGGCACGAGACGTGCATCTATGACTTCGTAGAGGTTCGTGATGGGCACGAAGACACTTCCCCGCTCATCGGCCGTTACTGTGGCTATTTCATTCCTGACGACATCAAGTCCACCGGGAATAAGATGATGGTCACATTCGTGTCTGACGGATCCGTCAACAAAGGCGGGTTCTCCGCTGACTTCTTCAAAGGTAAACTTTATCTCTCATTTGGTTAGTCTATTACTAAATACATTTCAATACTTTAATGTTAACAGCATTTTGTCGGTCTTAATAGATTCTTGTTCATGTAGTGGTCATGGACATTTAACAAGATCCAAGATACTTTGCTAGTTTCATCTGAGACGTCAAAGTGAGATAGTTCCTATATTTCCCCGCATGCTTCCATGATGCGGCTAGTCAAAATAATGATGGCTCGAGAAATCAACTGCTGGAATAAGTTTATCATCTGAAGTCGGCCGATTTCAGTTTGATATCACCATTTATTAGCTCAAGACCGGTGCTCTTTGTTTTCTCCATTCGTCTGAATGACTCTCAAACTAACAAACGTCCGTTTTTTGTCATCGAATACTCATTTTAAAACAATTTTAAACAACATATTATTTCAAAATGGTTTTGTCTCACAGAAAAGGACGAATGTGCCCTACCAGACCAGGGTGGATGCATGGATGTCTGCGTGAATACTATCGGTAGCTACCGGTGTGACTGTCGTCCAGGGTATGAGCTCAGCTCCGACGGTCGCAGATGTGAAGGTGGGCTAATGCGAAATGAAACGAAACGAAATGCAATGTGTACATTAAAAAAACACCCATTCACATCTGAATACAGATGCGTCCTATTTGCACAGATTTGTTTACTGGACAAAAGGGTTCAAGAACCTAGCACAAGCTTGGGATTTATCCGAAGAAAAAAAAATTGGTGTTGACGAAACCCTGGCCTGTTTAGTCATTGAATCTACACTAATATTTGGGCGTTGTGAACAAAAACCATGTTTCATTGTTCTCCTGGTTGTGAATGTATTTGATTTGAAGGAAGTAACTGGCGGGGTACTTGATCGGACAAATCTTAATACTTGCGCTAGGACCTTGCACCCGTGAAGCTACATCTCTGCATATCGGGCTGCGTCTGTCTCGGATGTACCTGAATGTCCGAAATTGGTGGAATCGAACTATTTCTCATTTGATGGATGGATAGTGATTGTGATGTGATGAATGTATTTGTGTAGGTATATATCCATGTTGCAAAATTCATTCACACGTTTCTTGTTCTTAACCATTTTGTTTGCTTTTTCGTTTGTGTTATGTTTGTTCATTTGTTTTGCTAAAAGCATGAAATCCGAATCATTATAAGATATGCGTTATCACATGTTCCCCCAATTCCCAAATCGCAATGGCTTTTTACATACTCCATGTATAGTACTGCTATGAAGAGTTATAACAGGGGGGTAAAGTATGCATGACAGAAGTGGCGG
>BEXV01000344.1:209342-222165 GCA_003118195.1 Hemicentrotus pulcherrimus | reverse complement strand
TGAAGAGTGATTTTACGAATACAATTGATAGCTGAGTTTTTCAGCGACCCGCCGTAACTTGTTTTAATTAATGCCTAGGTCACATTTGCTCTACGGCTAGGATACGGTGGCCTGGCCGTACAACCCCGAAATCGAGAGATATTTGGCTTAAGGGTCACCCTGGGGCGTATCCATAACAGGCCGTACGGGGTCGCCGTGGGATTATAACTTTTTTTTTCATTTCTAGGTTCGTTGTATCAATTAGACACGCCGTAGCCATGCCGTAGAGCGGTTCCACGGCGACCATACGTTGGTCGTACGGTGGTCTTGCCTTTGAAAAGCGGCTACCCTCGGGTCTTAAGAATTAAAATGAACATTTGCAGAACCCCAACAAATTGCGGCGGCCGCAGGAGTTCCAAGGGCGACCTTGGTCAGCCTTTAGGTGACCGTGCGTCATCACTTCAAAGGCCGTAGGCAGCCGCGGGTCTTCTGTCTCCACAAATTCAAAATGTGCCATGTGGCTACCCTAACATAATTATGTGACCTCTACCGTATGTGACCGTATGCGGCCCTATAATTGCTATGGGCCGTAAATAATTTAGACCGCACGGCCGCCGCGGCAAATGTAACCTAGGCATAATCCCCCCCCCCACGTTGCACAAAATGCGTCATTTCCAGGTTGAATGTGGGCCTGAGGCAGCTATTGGAACAGTGTCTGATGCGCCATGTCAGACTGAGAGTATGCAAAATGAACAGTGCAATCATCGCGTTGTATGCTGCCTCCACATGTTTGATTAGCGCTGCGCAGTCGAAATACTAGCGAGTTTTCGCAACTGGCGACGCGGCGTTCTACAACGCTAATCTTAAAGCGGGGGTAGCACTCAGAGCAAAAATTTCCCTATGACGGTATTCAGCCGTATTAGCGTCAGGAGTCGGTCTAGTACCGGGTGGCGAGCTCATTTGAATACCCCGTAGTCAGCACTTGCGTCGTCGTGCAAAAACTCACTAACGCCTCGTGTGCAACGGGCATAATGTCTTACATTTTGAATTGTTATTCTTCCACATAGTTGCCTGCGGAGGTTTATTCACTGGTCTGCGAGGGAATATCTCCAGCCCTTCTTATCCCGAGCCCTATCCGAGGGACAAGAATTGTGTCTGGCAGATCGTGGCACCATCTAACTACAGGATCTCACTCCAGTTTATCACCTTTGACCTCGAGGGTAACGAGGTCAGATATATCACCAGTTATATTCATTTTACTGACTCTTGTCTTTATTTTTTACCGTATATCAAATTTTGAAATGACGTTCGTAATTATATTCCCGGTGAACCCTTTTTTGTAGCACATTGGGGGAAAGATGTACAAGTTATCGGAGGTAACAAGATTTTAGCAATCACTCATAGCACGTGGTATATCGTATAACATCGCACACATCGTACATACATCGTAAGTGCATTACATTCGGTCAATGTCCTACGCTTAACTCTGGTCCAGACATATTGCCTAACTATAAATGTAACTCGAAAGATAAAACCCAATATCTTCAACGAAATAATTTTTTAGTCAGTTGCCGCCAAGGCTTATTAATATGGAGCACCAAGTTAGGACTCGCCTAGAGTAATGATTCTTTTCAATTTCAGGTGTGCAAGTACGACTACGTTGAGGTCCGTAGCGGGCTGAACGAGGAAGGCACACTCCACGGCAAATTCTGCGGCAACGAAATACCTGAGACGATCACATCTCGTTTCAACAATCTCCGTATCGACTTCCGATCCGACAACACGGTCGCCAAAGAAGGTTTCTTCGCAAACTTCTTCGCTGGTAATTCATGAAACATTACATTTAACTAAAACTCAATGATGTATATTTTTTGTTTTTGAAGATAATACTAAATGAATCATCATTGGAATAAAGAAAGTCGGTAAAAGTGCATAGCGCTTGAAGGAAAACATTTTTGTTTTTTGTTCTAGAGCCGTCTGTGAATAGTTGCGATTAAACGCAACTTGAACCAATCGGATTATTGTCATTTTGACTCGAGATTAAAATATTAGTTAGTTTCATCAAATCTGCCGTTTTTTCGAGTGGCTTCTGGTTTCTTTCTGCTGTTCTTGACATCAAGTTAAAAGCCATCTTACTAAACAACATATTTATTTTAAAAAAGGTACCATTTTATTCTCTTTCTTGATTTAATCGTCAACATATTTTCCAGGAATATATATCGGTATTCAACTTGTAATCTGGTTGGTCTTCTTGACATTGGTAACAGGGTTTTATTATCTGATTTAATATAAGTTTGAATCAATCAATGAATCTTTTTTTTTGGAACAATTCTTTGTTAGATGTGGATGAGTGCGAAGAAGGCAATGGTGGATGTCAGCACATCTGTACCAATACACTGGGGAGCTACATGTGTTCATGTCGAAATGGGTTTACAGTGCATGAGAACCTACACGGATGCAAAGAGTGTAAGTAAAGTGTTAGCTATGTAGCAATAAGGTTTTAGCCGAAATGATTATATAGGGTTTGGGTGTTAGCCTGTTTAGTAGGTGTTAGCTAAGTAGTGATAAGGTTTTAGCCGAAATGATTATATTAGGTTAGGGTGTTTGCCTGTTTAGTAGGTGTTAGCTATGTAGCGATAAGGTTTTAGCTTAAATGAGGTTATGGTGTTAGCCTGTGTAGTAGGTGTTAGCTAGTGTCATGATTATTAGCTGCTGAAAGATCCGGCGTTAGTCGGTGGAGTGATCTGCTGTTAACTCTCAGAGTGATAGTAGGTGTTAGCTGAGGATAAGTAGGTGTTATTTGGAATGATAAGGTGGCAGCTGATGAAATGATAATGTGTTGGCCGAGGGTGCTAGCTGGTAACATAAGCATTAGTTTTGGAAAGATCAGTAATAAAGTAGGCGATTGATCGGAAGCCGAGAGAGTGACAAGGTTGTAACACAGTCGGTGATAAAGGTTTTGATCGGTTCGACAAAACGGTGTTGACCAAATAGTATGCGGTGTTACCGCTTTTGGATGATGTAGTGTTAGAGGGGTGTATATGGTGTTAGCTGGTGACAAAAACTAACGTTTGAAATATGAAATATTGGATTGTTTGATATGCTTTTAGCAGATGTGACAATAAGGAATCGTTGCCGATAATTTCACGGATATGCTCTTTGCAATTATATTAATAGCACAGAACTGTAGATTGATTCGGATCGATCGAACCTCTAAAATGGGACGATAACTGCTCTTAATTAATTGACCTTTGTAATTTTTGCTCCACATTTGTTTATTTCCCAGCTGGTTGTAGGAGAGAGATACAGTCAACCACGGGCATCATCACAAGTCCCAACTATCCCGACAATTACCCGAAGCGTAAAGAGTGTACCTGGCATATCTCTGCAAACCCTGGGCATAAGATTGTGTTGGTAAGCACAGACCTTCGCCCAAAAGAAGATATGTTAGAAACAGAATGTGTAGTCCTATATTCTGCTAGTGGCATTGGAAAAATATATATAAAAGATCGAAAACGAAGGGAGACATTAAAAGAATTAAATCAAATGACAATACTCTCAATTTTTCGTTTTTCACCACTTTCGTCTTCATTATTTTTGATGATACCTGAACTACTGATTGGCACTCGAAATTTCCTAAAAATTGTGTTTTCCTTCTTTTGTTTTTACGGAGTGTCTCCGAAACTCTTATGGTGAATAAAGAAATCGATGACAATTCATTAAAAATTCATTAAAAACATCACACTGTATTTTTTCCCGTAGATGTTCGATGATTTTGACTTAGAGCAGCACCAGGAGTGCACCTACGACCGCGTCGAAATCTTTGACAGCGATAACGACGAGGGTCAGGTCCTAGGCCGGTACTGCGGTGCTACAATCCCGGACGCAGTCGTATCGAGCAGCAACCACATGTTCATTAGTTTCTACTCGGACGCCTCTGTTTCGAGGAGTGGATTCTCAGCCACGCACTCTACGCGTAAGTTACGCCAGGTATTGGAGGGTATTGTTTCAGCAATTTGCGTACAGGCGTGTACCCATGTGCTTGCGTAGGCGGACAGGTGTGCCGGCTAAAAAGCGTAATTGGCCGTGGGCATGCGGGCGTCGCTTTTACTTGTTATTGATCTTATGCCCCATTTACGCTTGCTAGCAAATTGCTCGGCAGTCAGTGCTGACCTTCATGGTAACTTTCACTCTGACTGGTTCAACCTCAAAAAACCACTTCCTAAACCTAGCCTTATACCAAAATGACAACCCAAGTTCCAATTTTGTATCTTTGAAAACTAAATCATTTGCCTTGTTGGTTTTATCATCATTTGGCGGCGTGTGTGATTTCATTAGTCGAAATATCATATTACCGGTAAACACAATGAGTTTCGCCTCCTACTGGGTACCATCTTAAGCCTGTAGTACACTCAAGTATTGCATTTTTAATTCAACCAATCCATGGAAATAAAACGTTGTCTCCTTCCTTTCTTCTTCTCAGATGGCCGACAGGTCACAGGTCACTCTCGGTTTACTCTTCCGAGCGACTCTGCTCAGCGACTCTGCTCAATACACCTGGGTAGATGGGAATAATTTACATACAAAATACCTTTCATAATAAATCCAAGCCAGTTAATTTTGTCTCATCTCCGTTTCAACAGAATGCGGTGGCCGGCTCGTCGCAGAACTCTCAGCCCAGCGACTCTACTCACACGCCGATTACGGAGACCAGAACTATGAGAATCAGGTACGTCAGTCAAATAAGCTTAGACAACTTGGGATCTACTTTCTTTAAGTCTCTTTTTTCGGGCAGTCAGACCCGATCTCTGAGGACTTATCCAGTTCGTCGCTTGTATCTTAGTTACATTAGAAACTGTCAAGTCAGTTTAAACTGTTGGAAATGCGTGACGATCCAATGACAATTCAATGTAGTAACGAAGGTTTCCAAAAAGTAACGTAGGTTTCTGTGTGGAACCAGGGAGATGGGAGCAACTGGTGGACGTACGTCACGAGTGAAAAAGTGACCCATTGATTGTGCCGATATATTATGTTTTTCTTTTCATTGCTTAAACTTTAAACTGAAGGATCTTTTTAAACATGTTTGATTAAGATTTAAGACTTGTTGATCATGTACAAATGTTATAACTTTGCTCTTGATTTGTATTTCATGCATTGTTATTTTTGATAATCTTTTGATTGACTAAAATTCAATCCAAAATTGATTTCGTTGCATAGCTTTTAGTAGGCATAAAACTACTTTGTGACGTACGGTTTCCCCTTTAACGTTTCAAACACCTGTTCATCCATTGACACAGGAGTCGTGTGAATGGACCATCGTCTCACCCGATGACCATTTCATCCATCTATGGTTCCGATCATTCGACATCGAACACGAGACAGAATGCAACTACGACCAGGTGATGATCCTTGATGGCGACAACCATGCGGCAGAATCTTTTGGACGGTTTTGCGGTCATCGAGTAAGTAGCCTTTTCTCGTTTGTATATATATGATTTTACTTTTAGTTATCTGGTCTAATTGTTTCTGATAAATTCGTTATTATTTCCCTTTATAATTTTCCCTGTCTTTTATAGATGATTTCTCGTACTGTTATGTATTTCCATTCAATATCCTCCTCCGATTAGAGTGGACAATGTAAACAAAATTCTCCTTCCTATTTGTATGCCTCCGTTACGAAGAAGCCGGAGGCATTATGTTTTCGGGTTGTCCGTCCGTCCGTACGTCCGTACGTCCCGTTCTCTAATAGTTATGTTGTGTGTATGTGTGTGTGTGTGTGGGTGTGTGTGTGTGTGTGTGTGTGTGTGTGTGTGTGTCTACGGCCACTTTCGTCTACGTACCAAATGAAGGTACAATTTATTTAAAGGAAACAAACGAAAAACATTGTTCCTTTTATCAAAACGATAATCAGCATGCGTTAAATTTTCTACTTTTTAAAATATAGTTCAGCTAAACAAATTAAGAATTTAAGGGACAAATTCATGTATCATCCTTATTCTTTATCTTTGTCTTATTTCTCTTTTCGTATTTATTTTTTCTTGATTGAAACAGGCCCCTGACGATATAGTTTCATCGGATGATTCATTGATGATCACTTTCTCATCTGATGATACTATTAATAAGAAGGGCTTCCTCGCAATATTCAAGCTAACTGATGGAGAATTACTAGAGGGTGGAGGCGAAGAAGAGGAAGAAATATATTATAACTGAGAATAAGCTGAGAATAGAACCCGAGAGATAAAGAAAACTGGAATCTGGAGTTTACCTCTGCTAAACAGCATGTGTGAGATATAGAGTGCACTCGTAATTATATGAGATATTTTCAAATGACCGACACTTCGAACCAGAAGATTCCTTCATATTTTTTGATGGAGAAATTGTAGGTGTGGATTGGAGACACATTCAAATTCAACTTGTAGACAATGATCTTTTAACGGAGCACTTCGCCATATTCTTTCAGGGATTATTCTAAAGTGACTTATGATTTTTAAAATGCGCGCTGCACAATGCGACAGGAATCGTGTTTTAATGTAGAGAATTTTGGTACCCTGATCAATTTTTGTTTTAGAGAACTTATATTTTAGATAAACCGAAATAATATGATTGCCTGTCCATGCTTAGATATAGACTTGCCTTTGTTTTGCGCAATTAGTAACATTAAAGTACCTCTGAATTCACATGCTATAGTGCTATGTTTATGTACTTACTAGCTAACGAAATTAAGGGGTAAAATCTGATGGATCTCTCAGTTTGCTGATAGATGTTGCAAATTTTTCAGCAAACCCCCCTTCAAAAAGATCATCAATATTTTTGATTTGGCCGACGGTGGATAAACATTTCAAATTTGCCGAAAGAACATTTTATTTGATTTGGGATAGAAAAATCCCGCACCCGCCTTAGCGACGTCCATGTAAAGATGTATGAGAAACAGATACAGCTTAAGAAAAGAGTTTTAACAAATTATTGCGTATTTTGTATCAGCAAGAAGCAATAGCAGTGTACCTACTCATATTCAGATGTCGTGTGTGTTCCTTAGCTCTTTTATGACATAGACGATCGTGTGTGTATGCAATCGTTATACGATGTGAAGCGAGATCTTAATAAAAAATAATATCATGGCTACTTTTGATAATGTCATTCTGATAAGCAACTTTTAAGCAAATACAACCATGAGAGGGAAACATAATGTATTGACTCTCAATTTCCGTAACTGTATTATCCTTTATGAGTAGACATGCAGGTATTCATGGTATCCTTCCCCACCGCTCCTTCCCAGCCGTTTCTGAAAACAGAAAAGTACTTTGCCATTGTATTATGAAAATCAATTTGAATTTATATTAAAGGATGATGATGATTTTCATGATTGATTGCTTATTACTGACAAATACGATGATGATGAAGGTTATTAAGATAACTGATATCATTAACAATTGACAGAAATTTACAACTTTCCTGAAAGAACCCCACCCTTCCCCCCCCCAAAAAAAAAAACTCTTGTTGAACTCTTATGCTGATGTCTTAGGTCTTGAAATTGAAAGGACGTACCAGAGATTTCGAAACGCCATAAATGCTATGTATTTCTCGTCAACCAAGGAAAATGCAATGATGGTTACAATCAGAATTCCAGGAAGAAAATGGAAGATTTTTGGATGGAGATTTGTAATTATGATTTCCATCTTCACATTTCTATGCAAATTCAGGAAAGCTACCAATGGAAGATATTATACATTAACCGTATGAGAACCAACGGTTGGTACAATGTAAGTAGTTTTAGATTGCGATTTAAGAGGGTTAAAAATACCTCTTCATTTTACCGAATTGCAACTTAGCGGCAATGGACACTTAGCCTTGTTTGCATCCGTTAATATATGCCATTTAAGTTCTTGATAAATTTATCATTCTTTTTATGTCATGTAAATTGAACTGTAAATACAATGTACATGTTATTATTGTGTAGGGTTGTAATAATTGTATAGACAATCTGGACAATCATTGTTGCCATCACCAACCGAGTGTGCTATTTAATGAGAAAACAAAAGATCGTATTTAAACAATTCAGAAGGCGAACTGCTGTGTATCAAACCTGCACCTTCTTTTCGACGCAGTTTCGTCGTGAATTTGTAATTCTTCTTTGTACAGTTTAAAACTTTAAAGGTCAAATGTTGAATGTATCCTTCCTTTTGAAAAATTCTCTCTCGATTTTTCCCGTTTAAAAATAAATATCTAATACATTATCTTCCGTGTAATTTGTCTTCCGTTTGTGAATAGTATATATACCGAAGTTTTTTTTTATTGTTTTACCTATACTCATTTTCGACAATCAAACTCACACATTGTCCCCGAGCTCACCACCCCTTCTCCCTCTCTTTCTCTCTCTCTCTCTCTCTCTCTCTTCCTCTTAACATCTTTCTCGCTCTCATTCTCCTTTATCTCCTCTTGCATGTTCTCATGCTCTCATATTCCCTGTCATAATTCTACTCCCCCTCTCTCTCTCTCTCTCTCCCCCCCCCCCCCTCTCTCTCTTCCTCTCTCTCTCTCCCTCTCTACTTCCTCAACAAAACCACAATAGGCAAGGTGATCTCTTTTGTGAGAATAGTTATCATCTTTATTGTCAAGAATATAAACATTCTCATATCACATAGTATACTATCAATTAATGTTCGTGCGAGCGGAAAAAAATAACTTCTATCATATACGTGTAATTATATACTCCTGCAAATGAATATATAAAACCTACTCTACTTTCACAGCATGAGTTACAAGGCAAGACGTATAATTATAACGGTTTATCGGAATGCATGGGCATTTACATTTCAACAGATACATACATACAATGTACTACCATTTAGACAGCTGTACAAAGGATAAATAACATTAAGCTAACGGATGTATTTTATCTCTGTCTCCCTCTCTCGGCTCTCTCCCCTCTCTCTCTCTCTCTCTCGCTCTCTTTCTTTCTCTCTCGCTCTCTCTCTTTATTTCTTTTTTTTTTATACTTCAGCGTTATATGTTTACCCTGAAACAAGGTCACATGAAGTTAATCATCATCGCCACATTTGATTACAAGTAAAATATTTTCCTTCAAAAATATTATCCACTTAACTTTGGTAAGGTAATCACATTGTTTCTTGAAGTGTAAGAAAATATATGACCCGCTTTCTAGTCTACATGTAGTTTCAAATATGGAACAAATACATACTCCTACTGATATTTATACACGATTAGTTTGGCACCAGAAGAGCGTTAACTCTGTAAAATATGAGTTAACGGTTTTCTCGAAATATACGATAAATACATGCGTAAAACATGTAAACTACATGAATTCAATTAATTTCATAGTGGGTATACAATACTATCAAAACAATTGAAGCAATATTGCTCTAATCATAAAAACAAACAAATATGAGATGTAGACTGTAAAAATACAACTCTGGGGCGAGAGCATCGAATATAAAAACAATGTAAGCATTACTGCAATGCTAATCTTACTAACTTATATACACAGTAAAATTATCCATGATCTGTGCACATTTTTCGTGTAAATACAAGTGGTTCATTTTAAGAGATGTAACAAACTATCGAGTGCAACGCCAAAACAGTGAAAGCAATAACTTGTATACACCCAGTAACACACTGACATCATGAAAGAATTTTAGCTGCTCAAACTTGTTCGTCACATGGACTACATGTACATGGAGGCAAAAGGTAATTGTTACAGTTTCACTGGATTGTCTAGTTAGAGTATACAGGTACACATTACAAAGACACGATCACAAAGACTTGCAAAAAAATCAACCCAGATGATTTCTCGAAAGACCTTGCAATCGTTTTATTTTGTTATAAAATAAGATAATCAAGTTCAGCTGCAGCTGTCATATATAAAATTATAGTAAATTTTTCAAAGGTCTCAATACATAATTAACTTTCATTCGTTTGAGCATCAACAACGGAAATGGCAGTCTGTCCTTCATATGTTTATAAAACACTTTTTACAGTCAAGAAGTTTGAAAAAACTACAAACGCGCGCCACTATTCAGACAAAAATTCGCTTCCGTAATTTTTTCATGTAAACGACCTCTAAAGTCTAAACTACATAATACAACCATGCATCATAATAAATACACACACATTCATCATTACAAACGTCTCACAAATAGATGCCTCTCCGTATATTCTGGAGATCCATGATGTTGCAAACACCAGAAATGACGGCTAATATTAAAACAATAAGGCATCTGAATAATGTTTCATGTAAACGCACTGCTTTAAAAAGTGTAAACGCATCAACTACAACACACATAATAAATACACATACAAGTCCTTTCACGAAAGGCACTTTACAAGCACCATACATACTTTAAAAAAAGCTTCACAAACTCGATGGCTCTGCGCTTACATATTGGTCAGCATACAGCAACATAATGCCCTAGCAACTCATTTTCCCTGTAAACGGGATAATAACACCCTGTATCGTTGACCCTTCACTATTTTTCTTAAATAACCCCCTTTACGATGATTGCATTGTTTGTATGTTGCTTTGAAAGATACGCATAAAATATATCAATAATATTATCATGAAACTATATAGCACCTAATACATATACGATGAGTCTAATCGCTTGACAGATACACTACATGCACAAGTCATCGACTTCAGGCTTGCCGCATACAATGAATGCACCTTCCTCATCTCAATTTGTATGGCAAAAAGTGCGTATTTCATTGCGAGATCCATTAATTTCATATCAAATGTTGGTCCAAAATTAACACTTGGTCACCTTTTTACAACCTTCTCTAATCATTTCGCTATTGAAAGCAAAGAATAAGGAAAAAATTTCGTCATCGAAGCTGAAGAGAGGTGCAAATACTTACACGCATTTTACCGAGATCTGTGCTTCTCGATTTTCCGTCTTACATGGAAAATATCACCGTCATTTTTTTCCCCTCGAGATTATATTTATCTTCTTTATGTCAATCTACGTATCTCCCTCCTCCCAACCTGATACAGAACTTTCCTCACTAACTTTTTGACATAAATTGAGGACATTTGTCTTGCTTTCTTACTAGATGTCAACCCTTAATATGGACAAGGCAATTGCCTATGGATTGCATAGACCTTCGCATAAGGTCCTGGAAATTTGCGTGGGAGTGAAATTTGCCTTAATCGAAATTGTGAATAGGTTACAAAATATTATAACCTTTCACACAGTGGAAACCTTGTCGACAACATACTCTTGAGCAACGACCACCGTCGAATCTCTGATGTCGGCTTTGAGAACTTCAAGAGCGCCCTCTAAATCGATGCCCTTCTCCGTCAAGGCGTGCGCGACGGTGAGCGGTGTACACGTTTCGACTTTCAACATTGACGCGTTCTTGTCGCTGGAGCGTTGACGCACGGTCGAGTATTGGCCCATGCGTAGACGGTTCTTGCGGTTCTTCAAGCAGTAGACGGCGAGATAGAGAGCAGCAGCGATCAGCCACAGGACGGCCCCGCAGTAGTTGGCCGGTGTGTACGATCCCGTCAGATCAAAGCTGAGCCCTAGACACCGGACACAAGATAGAGAAGAAAACGTTAAGTCCTACTTTGTAAAGGATGAGAAAACATTTTGTGGCAGTTCTGATAACTTGAAAGACACTTCAATTCGTCAAACTCTAGCTGCCTCATTATTGCAGCATTAAAAACAAATCTTCAGGTTTTCATTAATTTTTGGAGAAATTTCTTGACAAATATATTATATGCTTACTCTTCACAAATGAATTTTAAAATGAGAATCTCTCTCTCTCTCTCTCTCTCTCTCTCTCTCGCTCGCATGGTCTTCACATTTTTCACAATACATGTAGTTCTTTCAAATAATTTCTTATTCTGGGTAAACAAGTGTAGAACAAACTGAGTTGACTGAGAAATACAACTGCATAGATATCATAATTTGTCTACATGGGATATTTCTTACACTTTCACTGTGTTAACCATAACACACGTTGTGTTTGCTATGTTCTCTGTTCCCTAACAATATTTATTAAGAAGTCCTTATGTGGTCAAGATGTGACACAGTGGGGTGAAAGAGAAGCTTCAAACTGCTAAGGTAATTGAGCTTAGGGTAAATTTAAACTTGTGCTTTAATCATTGTCTGAAATTCTCCTTGTAGCTACCTTGTGGCAACATACAAATAATTCGCTCCACGAGAAGCTTTTCTCTGCTATCACATGCAGAGAACAATTTTAGAAAAGAACTACTGGCCAATATTAAAGACACTTCCACATTGTTAGCTATACTGTGTGAGCACCATCTTACAGCGCGAGAAACAATAAACTTGTCAGGCAGAGGTGTTAACTCACCTGGTATGATGGCTGCGAGGAGGCAGCCGACACCGTATGATACTAAAAGCATGGAGAATGACTCTTGGTGGACGGAGTGACCAAAAGTCTCGATAGATGCCGAGAAGATGATTGAATAGTTGACTGCACGTCCCATCCCAGCAACTAAATAATGAAAACGTTAACGAAAGAAATAAGGAATAGCTATGTTTACACCGGACAGTCGTAATTTTAATTTTGAAGTTTGCGAAACCTTGAAGAAACACAATCGCGACTACTTTCGAAAAATAAATTTAAGGGCAATATAAACTATTGTATATCCTTTATAAATCATGTTCGGATTACGTAATGAGTCATGGTAGTGTTGCGCATTCCAAAGTATTGTAACAAATCAGGGATCTAGTATGGAACGGAGGTTAAGCCTGTTTTGTTGTGCGCACATATACGCGCATGCGCTATAATAATATGGGGCAACGTTGATTTAGCAATTACCAAATTGAAGGAAAATTAGTATAAATTCCATATTTTG
>BEXV01000344.1:134813-151982 GCA_003118195.1 Hemicentrotus pulcherrimus | reverse complement strand
GGAGAGATGGGGAGGGGGCTTCCCCTATCTCTCAGAACCCTCTGATAATCAGTTACAAAGAGTATGAAAGATGAAGGATGGACTACCTTGCTATTTAGGATCATGATACACTGATCAAAGTGATGGTGTTCCATGGTGGAAGTCGAGTACAGCTGCGCAAGAGGAGATTCAATCCTATGGTAGTATCAAAAAGAAAATAAGTAAGAAAGCATATAAACAAAGTAAGCCTTTTCAGGTTGAATGAAATAACATGCTATTAGAAAAATGTATTACAAGTACGGTAAATACATGTAATATATCACATCACTACACTGTGTCTGCGTGAAATTATATGCCTTAGGAATAAATTTGATGTAACATTGCATCTCCAAAGACAAGAAAGGCTATTGAATGAACTTTAGGGTTATTTTGTTCTGTATAGGATTGTAGTGACAATTTAAGCACATTAGTAAACATGGTGAACACAAGAAGGTTACAAAGTTGTCTATCTGGAAAAAATCAGAAATTTTCAAGTGCATGAAACTAAATGTATCATAACATTCTATGCGGCAAAAAGATAGCATTACAACAGATATTTTGTATAAATTGTGCATGTTTATTCTTGCAAAGATGGCCATTATTTTTAACAGTTCCTGGTTTTACAGTAATTCATTTAAAAAACAGTCATTAAACCAGCAATATTTTTACCATGACTGTGCCAATACTTACAATTTTGTAAATCATATATCAACCTCAATATATGCTTTTATTTTAAGAAAAAAAAATGATTGGGAGTCTCTTGGCTTTATGGCAAGAAATTTAATGAATATTCATAGAGGAATACTCACATGACCTGGAAGTTGTTGTTGGTACCCCTGTGGTCAAGGTCATGTGACAAGCAAGCTACCATGAGGCACATGACCTCTATGTCCGTCAACACGTTCTTCATACCACCACTCTGTCATGTGATAAGAGAAGCAAAGCAAAATCAATCAGCAAAATATTGTTTTGATACGCCTACAGGGTCTAGAAGAATGCCTTTAATATACTGGAAGCTCCAAAAGCCCTGCCTTTTTTAGAAACTACATTTCCAATATATTCTGTATTTGGAGATTTTGTTTTATCAGTAATTTACTCAACTCACAATGATTAATTGTTTTTGTTTGTTTGTTTGCATATTTCTTAATTCATTTTACAGGTGGTTTTAACTAACTTGTGAATAACATAATGACCATTCATGGGAATATTTTTGAAAGGATGAATCTAGCCTGAAAGATACCAGTAATCAAGGCTTATTATTTACTTGCAGCTATCAAGTCTGTATTAAGGAAACTAATAAACCTTTTCATCTCAGAGGAACCATGGAAAGACATGACTTCTTAGTAAATTATATGATGTTGACCAACATGTGTTTACCGTTCGATATCTTCCAGCATATCTAAATTGTAAGTTTACCTTGATGATGGCGAACATTGTCTGTGCTACTGTGAAAGCGTGTCTCCAGTTGTGGTACGTCACGTTGCGTTAATTCTTACGTACACTCAGTAGCCATCTACACATAGTCTGAAAAAGCATCAAGAAAAATGAAGAAAAAGAATACATCACAGTGACCATTTTACATATTATCTTTGCTAACATTTTGACTGTGACTCGTGGCTGTCATCTAGAAAATGAATTTTGTTGTTTTTATTGATCTCCTTCAGGAAATTTATATTGACATGAAACAGTAAGAAACAGTAAGAAATATATTTTACCTCAAAGTTTATCCTGAGTTTTCTTGGTGGATTTATTTACAATTTACTGACTACCGGTAATAATTTGTATACCTCATAGTTTATCCTGAATTTGTTAAGTAGGTCTAGATCCAAGAACATCCTAATGGCTGCTAGCAACGTCTCATCTTCAGTCATACGAAGCTCACTGAAGGAGAACTTTAGAAGACCTAGTTCGTTAGAAGTTGGCACTGGAAGTTTCTGTCAAAGAAAAAAAACAAAGGTGATAAGTAATTAATCCAAATACTTTCTTGTATCTATAGTGCAATTGTTATAAGGGTGATCAGCTTTTGTGAAGACCATGGAAATAAGCAATTCAGCTGAGAGCATGCAGTATTGGGGAGCTAACTATTTTCATTCATATTGGTGACGGCAGTACTTTTGCAGCCCCATCTTAAAGCTGAAGTAACCTACGCTCTGCTCAGATTGGGAATAATGTACTTAGCTCCTTTAGTCAAGTTGGATAAAAGCTAAAATATGAATGACATAACAATATTCTGAGTCACATCATAGATGCATGATGTATANTATCGCACTTTGTATAAATGTATCGTGTACCGTATGTATTTCATCTTTTGCACAAGCTGCGCCTTGAGCATTTGACTGTCAAGTGGATTTGGCGCATTATAAATCATATGTATTACTATTATTATTATGTCCGTAAGTGCATAAGTGGACGGCAAAACAATCAAATTTATATTAAAATTGTTTAAGTTATTTTTTCATCACCAACGCCATCACAATGATATTCATATAACATCATCATCATCACCATCACCTTCATTATCACCACCAACATCATCATCATTAGCTGAAGTTCTGCACTACCACACCAGAAGACAAACAAGCTAAGAATGTTTCCTATACTACATCTGGGGGTGTTTCACAAAGATCCTAAGTCAAACTTAACTCTAAGTTGGACTTTAAAAATATGGTGAGCCATTTTCAGCCTTAAAACTAAATATTTCCAAAAGCAAAAATTGAAGTATTTTAGACTTGACATCAATTCCACATCAAGAACATGAAATCTCCTTGACAATAGAAAATATGAATGACTTGAATCAACATTTTATGCCTTTTGAAATAACTTTTACAAAATATTTTCAATGATGCTAACGGCTTTCCATAATAGTTAAAGGGATCCGGTAACTTTGTCTCAGATTCTGAAACAAAATTCTGGATTTAGCTCATGATGCAATGATAATTATAAACCTTTGGGCCAGTCAGGAACCTCATGACTTTTACAAGCCGATCGCCTGTCTGATTATCAAGATATTTATGATTGGAATAACAAATTTTGAAAACCGTTCGCCTGACGGATTTCATAACACTACAGTCTATTGGAGAAAACGAGTATGGTAAAACCGGTCACTAAAAGATTTTTACTTTTTTGAGGCACTTCTTGATCATTTTGAAGCGCAATTTTTTTTAGGGCTTCAATATTACACCATATCACAGACACTGATAACACATAAAGCCGTGTATCTCAGATTTAAACATTGTTAAACGATCCCTTTAAGTCCAATTTTAAAGAGATAAGTTCAACATAGGATCTTTGTGAAACACCCCCCAGGAGACAATATTTAAACGATGTTATTAGTCTATGACAATATAAGCCATGACCAAAAAAACATACAGCATAAGAAATATATTACTTCATAGGTTACCCTGAAATTTTGGGGTGGATCTATTCACGATTTACTGTCTCATCATTTTTATACCTCATAGTTTATCCTGAGTTTTCTTGGTGGATGTATTTACAATTTACTGACTACCAGTGATAATTTGTATACCTCATAGTTTATCCTGAATTTGTTAAGTAGGTCTAGATCCAAGAACATCCTAATGGCTGCTAGCAACGTCTCATCTTCAGTCATACGAAGCTCACTGAAGGAGAACTTTAGAAGACCTAGTTCGTTAGAAGTTGGCACTGGAAGTTTCTGTCAAAGGAAAAAAAACAAAGGTTATAAGTAATTAATCCAAATACTTTCTTGTATAGTGCGATTGTTATAAGGGTGATCAGATTTTGTGAAGACCATGGAAACAACCAGCAATTCAGCCGAGAGCATGCAGTATTGAGCGCTAATCATTTTCATTTTTACATATTGGTGACGGAAGTACCTCTGCAACCCCATCTTTTGGCTGAGGTAACCTCGCTGATTATGGCTCTGCTCAGATTGGAAATAACATACTTTAGCTCCTTTAGTCAAGTTGGATAAAAGCTAAAATATGAATGACATAACAATATTCTGAGTCACATCATAGATGCATGATGTATAATTGCATCAATAATATGATTCAGAATAATGTTGTTGTTAAGTACTGTCTGATAATAATAATAATAATAATAATAATTAATTTTTATATAGCGCTTAATACAAATGTCACTAAGTGCTTTACAAGATAAGAGCTGGAATGGTGTTGACTCATTCTTGTTCAACATTATAAAATCTCACCCTTCTGGCTTTCCGCATACAATATCATGCTTATATTGTATAAAACACAAATGTAGAAACAAGTTTCTGCATTACTATGAACAATAAAACTTGGATCTTGAATCTTGAATATAATAATTAGAATACTATTAATATACTGACACATACCTTTATTCTCTGAGCTTCTTCTGAAGGAGCTGTGGCATGATATGATAATGTCTGAGGATAAGAGAACAAAGAAGCAATAAGATATAAACAGCAATTAATTAACATGAGATTACATCTTTTTTAATCATCATGCACATATCGAAATTGTGTACATTTTGTTGTTGTCCCACATACTTGATCAAACATGCACAGGGAAAAATGTCTTTAAACGGAACAAAATCGACAAGGAGTTGGAGAAGAATAAAACTCTGGTATATTTCAGATTTATCAAACGTCCAATGTTCTGGGAGAGTTTGTACCGGTAATGCATAATTCCTCACCACCTCAATACATGATTGAGTATTCAATACTCCAATTACGTGTTCAAAATACGCTTTCTGGTGCCACTTAAACTGCATTATTGTATTTCATCAGTATTTAACTACATTACTGTACTTTGTCATAATTTGCTTTCATTTCTCTGTAATTGATGTTGATAATGTTTGATTATGATCAATCTTGTTCATTATTTTGATATTTCTTTAGTTCATGATCTAGTAGTTATTTGAAATTTTGTTGTTTTATTATTGAAAAGCTCATTGATATTTTCTCTGAAGATGAAATACGCTATAGAAGCCTAGGTTATTATTATTATTCTTATTCCCAGGGGCCAAATTACTTCTCTGTGAGCCATAGACCAAGCTGAATTCTCTTTTTGTTCAATATATTACACATGAAGCCACATTACGTCTATCAGTGAAACCACACATTTGTATGATTTCCTTCTTATTGTATTAGCAGTAAAATGCTTTACTCAAGCAAAATCAAATGGACATGGAAGCAGAAAGCTTTAGCGGAAGCACAATCCAGGAAATCATCTTGTAAAAAGGAAAAATTACAATCTTATTCTATTGATATTCCTGATGTAATTTGTCTAAACTACTGGACATGGGTATGTATTCCCATTGGTGTTTCTCTAAGAGCAATATTGTTAACTGAAACATGTACCCTGCTTTCATAGGAATTATATCTTTGTTTAAAGAATTTTCCAAAGTACACGCTGTTCATAGCAGGAGAGTTGACTGCTGATAATTAACACTTCAGTTGCTTTCTCCTTCTCTCTGCGCAGTCGCTTGTTATCCATACGTGCCGATCAGCACAAAACAATACGCATCAGAAGAATTACATAC
Source organism: Hemicentrotus pulcherrimus (assembly GCA_003118195.1). NCBI lineage: Eukaryota > Metazoa > Echinodermata > Echinoidea > Camarodonta > Strongylocentrotidae > Hemicentrotus > Hemicentrotus pulcherrimus. The sequence continues at coordinate 146,459 of BEXV01000344.1, read as the reverse complement.
AACAGAAATTTGCAAAGTTAAGATTTGCAAAGTCCAGTCCCGATTGACCCCATTGCAACCCCTTTAACACTGGCATTGATTAATCTTGCACTGGAAACAGTGCATCTTGAAGCATTTGTTCATATCTTTCCCATGATAAATACAATTTTTTTGTGGCAGAAAGAGATTTAAAGGGTACTGGTTTGTCAGCAATGTATTAGAATGTATTCATTCCTAAAACATAAACATCTCATGGGTAACAAAAGCTAAGAAGCATTACTCTTGAAATGCATGTGTATATTTCAGATCTACCATGAAGAACAGCAATCAATTTATTAAAAGGGGGAAAAAAGACATATCACACCCTGTGTGTGTATGAGTCCAAATTGCATGCAAATTTATGCGCAGCACAGTATTTTATATCACATTTGTCATAAGTGTATACCGGTAATGTGAAAAAATTTGGTTAGATACCTCACAAAAGATAATATTTTCTATTCACTTTACAATTATTTATTTAGAATTCATTGTGGATACTTTGCTTCAAAATGAAATTACACTGCCAGAATTCAGCATTAATCCAATTAAATAATCTCTTGGCTGTGAGCACATACTGAATGCCAAGCTCAAGATAAAGATGAGTATCATTAACTAAGGATGTTACAGGATGTGATAATACCCTTCTATCTCTCACCAGACAACATAATCTTCCCCAACCTAGCAATTACAACTCTAAACATTCCCAGACTTTAAGACCCCCTTTGATGGGGAGATGAGGTGCCTGGTTTCCTTAATTTGATTTGGTCATCCATTCTAACACGAGAGCATTCTCTCACACATATTTCCATCTGGAAATTTGATAGACGCTATCCATTTGATTAGATTCCTTGTCTTGCAGAGCTGCTAAATAGTGCGTCGTCGAGAGAAGTTGATAAAGAATAAAGCTTCGATCTGCCAGTCGTTTAAGAGAATCAGAGCATTGTGTCAGAGCAGTTATATCTTTTTGCAAGACATTTATATAGTTTGGTTGCTCTTTACCCAGGTGAGGATAAAACTCTTCAAAGAAATGGAGACCTTATATTAGCAGCTTAAAGATACTATGTCCCTTTTACAGTCAACATTAAATTCTGTAGAACTTTGCAGGAATTATTTATAGGTATGTCATGTTTTTCCTTTCTGTGAAATTTAAATGTTAGCAGTGTCCTTATATTCAAATTATGCAAGGAAACCCGTTTTCTTGCTAGACTTCACTGTCAGACACTATTGAGTGACCGTCTGGCTTTCTTACTTTTTAAAATTATTTTAAAAACTTTTTTATATGCTCTGGCTCCTAACCAATACGAGCCAGAGCTTATAACACAGAGTTCCTATGGGGAGTATATTTATTCAGATGGTCATATCTCAGCCAATACTTAACATATGCAATTGGTTTTCAACATTTGGACATTATTTTGATGTTCTTTCGGAATATGAAGAAAAAATTGAGAAATTCGAAAAATATATTTTTATGACGTCACAGCTTCATTACTCTATAGCTCTAAAGTCGATTTGACAACTTCAAGTCGTTATTTTTCCACTTAAAGACATTTTCAAGCCCCCCCCCCTTTTTAGGGAAGTTCTAAATTAGTATTATCTTTCAAATGCCGTTAGAATTCAACCTTTTCATATTTTTTTTTCGCCTGCAAATGGGACATAGTATGATGCAGGTAATTTGATACAAATCATGAACCCCATATCTTTGCAAAAATTAAAGCTTCTGCAATCAATAATATTGCATGCACTATTAAAGTGGGTGAGAGGGATTTGAAACATTGGTTATTATATCCAATACCCACAATCATACTAAACAAATAAAAAATAAATTAAATCAAAAGTATGTTATGATGTATTCCTACTATAGGGAAAGTTCTCTTCTTTCACATAAAAGTTCACTTTTAGAAAATCTTCTGATCTTCTACTCTTAGATATCAACTATAGAATGCAATATAAACACGGGCAAGCAAGTAATTATATTTAACCCCCTGACTACCAAACTCTCTGATTCCCATAGCCTTAATACAGGGCTCACCATTTCCAGTTTTCAATGGGTTAATTGCCCACATTATACTGCACATGACAACTATCATACTTAGGTAACAAACTAAATCAAATCTAAGTTCTCATGTATTCCTACTATTCAGAATATCTCTACTTTCATTTAGGAAAGCATTTGCAGACCATCTCATACTTTACGGCCTGACTATTTAATATTATTGCGTGCTAAAAGAAAGTGGGTGTGGGGATTTAAGCAATGTTTGTAATTACATTTGATGCCGACACCCATTTTATTGAGCCTGGCATAGCTATTATTGATTAGTCTACAAGGCAGACTAAAGAATGCACTAAATAGAAAGTGATTGACTGATTGACAGAGCGGATTAAGTGAACATGAATACTTGAAGGTGACATGGTCATGGATAATGACAGCTTAGCCCTTGTGCGACAACTGCCCACAATTTTTTTTTGGCTTTTAGCAACGTTTAGATCAGTCCACCAAAAATAATATAACTGAAGCATGAACAGAGAGAGAGAGAAGGGGGGGGGGGGGTAGGGAAGCAAATTCCTCCCCACTTTGTCCTTTATTATGTTGCAATACTAATTAGCATTTGGTATCAGGATTGTTAAGAATTTAATTAAAGCATAAAATCCTTAAATTGGCAACACTGTGTAGAGTTCAAATTCACCACTTTCCATGCAAATCAACATCATTATTTCTGTGTTTGATATAGTTCCTATTAATGTATAATTTTCCTTATATATCAGACTTTTTATCAACATTTGAGGAATTGAAAAATAATACCAGTGATGCCAATTTGAAGAACTAAACCCTTAAAAATTCTTGATATAACCGAGATAATTATCAAACATTGCGTTGATTGGTTGATTGACAGATATGCAGACATGGAGGCGGATGACAATGTCTGACACGCATACCGTTGGATTAGCTTATTGACATGATGGATTAGCTGAATGTAATGATGAGCATATAATAGACAGAGAGTGAATGCTTGATTGACAGAACGATCGACAGACAATGATTGAATAGAAGCAAACGGACAGATCATGAAGAAGCATGATAGATAGAATAATGATTGGACAATGAGAGATTGAGAATGAACAGAAGGAAAACAGTTCTATGGAGGGCATTTCGAAAGTGAGGTAGAGGCCTCCCCCTCCCCAAAAAAAAGCAAAATACACATATGTAGTTATTTGCCCCCTCAGCCAAAGAAGATACCTTTTTTATATTTTATTTTATTCTATTTTGCAGATATTATTCATATTTGTCAGAGATACCGGTATTTGGAGATATATCCTTATTTTTAGAGCAATTATGCAGTGAAAAATCTAGTAACCAACACACACATGCAAAGAATCCTGGTTCCACTACAAAAAAAAATGAAAATGAAATTAATGAGGTGAATATTTGTCTCTCTCATAAACAGAATCTGAACAGAGTCTAATTATAAAGACTATCCCTCTTTAACTGCACCTCCATGTCTCATTAAAGACAGTTTCACTTTTCATTCTACACACCTTCCCCATGGGTTTCATCCTAAGTTATGCAGGGGGTGTTTCACAAAGATCCTAAATCGATCTTAACTCTAAGTTGAGCCATTTGCAGTTTTAAGACAAAATATATTCAAAAGCAAAAATTCAAGTATTTTTGACTTTTCTTAAATTCCACATTAAGAGCATGAAATCTCCTTGAAATTATGAATGATTTGAAGCAATATTCTATGCCATATAAACTATTCTTGCAAAATATTTTCAAAGATGCTTATGGCTTTCCATAATTGTAAAGTCCAACTAAGAGATAAGTTCAACTTATGATCTTTGTGAAACACCCCCCTGATACAAGAACAGGTGTAAAGGAAAAAGGAAATACATAGGGACATATCCTTACCTCTAGTGCTACTCGTTGCTTAGCAACAGCTCGACACACCTTCTCATACATCTTGGTATTGTGTATGCCCATACCACAGAATATTGCGAATGCCTGCAGGAGAGTGGGAGAGAGAGAGAGAGAAAGAGAGAGAGAGAGAGAGTGAGAGAGAAAGAGTGAATGAATTATATAATTACAATTACATAAAGGAAGACATTTTGAAACTTGAAAATTCATCAAAACCAAGTTGATGTGCTAATGCTAATGGTAAGGCATTTATCAATCCTCATTATCAAGTTTCTCGGAGAGAACTTCAAGCCGTCGGTCCCCTGATTACAAGCATACCATGCTTTCTTGGCAGTCTGGCCAAACAAACCAACCAACACCACAAGAGTGAATTTCCTTGTTATTTGGTCTGATGCAAACGTTAGTAGGGCTGTCGGGTACTCGCCCCGTTCATCAAGAGCACACTATTCTTAATTGTGTTTAATATAGAAAATAAGAAAACTTTTGCTGGAGATACAAAAAGAACACAACATCATATAAACTTCATTACAAACATTAAGATAACTTTTCTTTGTTGTTGTTAGCTCTGTTGTCTTATGTGTTGTGTGTGCTATAGGTTTTGCTTACAATTTTATACACAATAAACATATCATTCTCTCTGCATGTACGTATTCCATTGGGTCGGGCACTTATAAGGGCTCACCTTTCTGGCTGCTACCGTTTATATTGTAAATATTGTACATATTGTAGCAATGGATAATCAAACATAGAATTAAAAGCAATACATTTTGAAAAACTGCAGAAAAATAGCTATTGATGTGTGCCTTTATTTCTTGTTTCTTTACCTCAAACATGTCTTCATCATTCTTATTGAAGGCTGACCCGTCCATCTTGTTGACTAGTAGACTGACCCCCTGGATGGCCCCGCTAGCGTTCTTTATCGGCATGCATAGCATCTCTTGGGTGCGGAAACCGGTCTCGGAGTCAACCTAGGAGCAGAAAGAGAACAAGTACCATAAGATGTTTGAAAGCGACAGACAAGTCAGTGTCCATGTGTATTGCATCATAATTCGCTGCTACCAGATTTGGATGAGGTACCAATTAATGTGTGCACAGGTCTCTTCAGGCAGCGAACTTGTTGTCCCACCAGAAAAATACCCCAGCTTGCCTTCATATCTTGACAGTGAGGGACATTTCATTACAACGAGAGTTCCTTATGGCTGTAGGTGCAGGGAACAGAGCATTACATAATTCCTGGTGGACGTAAAAGTGAAGTCCATTCTTGGTGATTAACAACCTGCAGTTACTGGGTACAAACCCAAATGGTGTCAAATTCAAATTTACAGTGTATGCACTTGGAGAGCAAAATAATTATTCTGTTTTTATTTACTAATGTAAAGCGCTTTGAGCATGTTTTTGTAAAGGCGCTATATAAATATGTATGTATGTATGTATGTATTCCCCATGAGGACCCGCTACTATGAGCCTCTAAAAAATCATTCATTTTCTTGTAATGACAGGTAATATATTCTTACATACGAAGAAAAAACATACACTGGATTTTCAAAACTATGATCATTCTCTCCATTTTTGCTCTGGTCCACATGGTATACACATATATAAACAATGCACATCTGTTTATTTTGTTCCACAGCTGTTTTATTCCTGTATAAATAGAGCAAACATCATATTTGATGTTTTGAAGTTCGATTACGGTGCTAGGTACCAGAGGGATAAAGATTGCCTCCTTACCTTGGGGTCGAACCGAGGATCCTTATATGCATCTGAAATGTTAAGAGTCTGCAAGAAAGAAAATATGGGCATTACTTAAATAGTCATGTCTCAGTTTTCATGAGTCTTTGTATTTATACTTGCAAAGCAATATATAAAACAACTGTAAGCGTTTTTGAAGAAAAAGAAATATATAATACATGTATATTCTGTGTCTCACTTGGAAGGTAACCTATTGCCTAGAGGGCTACGTGGTTCCTTCATTAAGCATAGGGAGATGATAGTAGTCAAAGGGTCTTAACCAACATTGATTATAGAGCTAGAAACCTTTACGTCAAAGAGGGACATCACAGCAAATTGGCAACACAATAAATTGGCACTGAGACAGAGGAATTCCAAGGAGTACAATTAAAGAAACTCCACTGCGGTATCTCCTAAATGGAAGTCTAATTACTCTCTCCCAAACAAGCCTTGCTCATTTATTTCTCATTAAACTTGTAGTAAGAAAGCAAGAAGAGAGATGAGATGGAGATGTTTTACGAGGATGATTCAGGGTGAATAATTCTGAGAGGCAAATAAGGATGCATAGCTTGGTGTGCCATTCAGGGATCCTGACGTAGATTCTTTCTACATCATAAAACCCCAAAAGGCACTTTTTCTTCCTGCGCATCATCATTCCCTTATCATGTTCCATCGCATTCTTTAAATTCACAATTTGTTAGATTATTTTAGTTACACAAAATTTGTAAGATTATCTTACCAATAAACATGTTTTTTTTTTAAATACGACAAACTTTATACAAAGTCGTCTAGGTCGCAGAAGCCCTGATTGGGTTATATTATGAAGGAGCCAAAAGGGCATTAATAAGCCAGTTTGTAGTTTGTAGACAGAGGGGTNATAAGAGAGGGGTATAACAGAGGGATGTAACAGAGGGGTGTAACAGAGGGGTGTAACAGAGGGGTGTAACAGAGGGGTTTAACAGAGTGATGTAACTGAGGGGTGTAACAGAGGGGTATAGCAGGGGGGGGGTGTAGCAGAGGGGTGAAACAGAGGGGGTGTAACAGTGGGGTTTAGCTGACAGAAAGTGTACTTACCTCCCCTGTTGTCGCCACATACCCTGTGATACCAATGTGAATTGGAAACCGACATCCATTCCTGCAAGAAAGAAAGTGAAAAAATATATTCATAGGTGCCCTCTTTTAACAGGCTCTTCAACAAACATCTTCTATTTATGTATCTATTAGTAATAACAATAATATTCTGGATTTATGTAAACCTAAATATTAAATACAGTCTTTCAGCTCTCTTCAGATATTATTACCCCAGTCATTTGCACCATCTCCACTCCTTGGGTAGTATATGGTCTCCATGAGGGCGTATGGCAATTACTACCAAAAAGGCTTTCGTCATCCTATCAGGTCCCCATTTCTCTCCTGGGTATGGATTGGAAAATTTAGATTAATGCTTTGCCAAAGGAATTTAGTGCCATGACTGGGATCAAACCCACAACCTTGCATTTCAGGTCAAGAGCTTAAACTACTTGACTGCCACACCTCCACATATATTTCATCAGTTATCTACAAGATGGTCGTTACTGCCAAATTTGACAATACATATAGCTCTTTGAGCCTTTTAATAGGGGCAGCAAATGATTTATCCTTTTATTCATTTATTTGTATCTTTCGTAATTTATGCAGTATTATGACAGGGTAGCCATGTTGGTAATCAAAATATTGTTGTTCCTGGGGGCTTGTAACACGCACAGTGCAATACAAAGTCTATACAAGTGTTTGAAATGGTACATGGTAAAACAATGCAGCAAGGCTTTTTTTGTAAAAATAAAATGTAGATAAATGAAGATGAATTCATTATAATTACTTATGAACCTTACAAAGTCAATACTTAGCCGCCATCGATTTCAAGCTTACCGCTCATGATGGCGGTCTCCTGCATTTTCTGTAATTTATCTTTTTTCATTGAAATTATATTTGTATTTGAATGCATCTTATTCAATGTGCTTAAAGAGAAGGTTGATTTCTGGGAAGAGGTGAAAAATAATTTGTGAACTTTATCATTAGTTATTATGCAAGTGTGGAAGAACATCAGATAAGACATGTTCCCTGAAAAGCATGGCTCTTCAAATGCCTTCATATTCTAAATATGTCATGTTAATCGTAAAACGGGGGGGGGAGGTTTTTTTCGCCACGTGTTCGTGTAGTCCCATATACATCTTTCTGTGTACAGTGTTTGTAACTTTACCAAATTTCTTATCATTTTGATGATTCCAGAACCTTGCAATACACACACATTCTTATATGCTAGATGATTAACCTTTTCTGGTCGATTCCACACCGTTTCTTTCACAATGCAATCGCATGACCAGAACTCAACTTCATCTTTAAAAATGTATAACTATGTAAAATGAAGAAATATTTGTTACTTTATGGATATGATTATGTTTCATTTTGAAAATGCAGAAATAAAAACAAACAAACAAACAAACAAAACAAATTATAAAGATTATTTGTACACTATAATCAAAATACTCAAGTACTCTTTAGGATTTCGGTAAGAGACTACAACAACCAAGGTTAAATGAAAATGTGTAATACAACAATCCATCATCATCATTCCTACCCCACGTCATCTTTATTACAACCTTTGACCTTGCTTGCTTCTTTGGTATTTCTACATAAAAACAATAATTTTGAGATTTGTACACTCAGTTGTTGTCATGAAAAGGTGTCATGGTCTAGTACATCAGACTTTGGATCACAAGGTTTGCGGTTCAAGTCCCACTGTGGCACTATTGTTCTTTGGCAAGGCATTAATCTACATCTGCCACCCTCCACTCAGGTGTAGTATATGGGTACCTGTACCTTGCATGCTTTAATGGCCTTAGGCAGCTGGGCTAAAGTCAGGGTGAAAATAGGGACTTTTAGATTTGCGTGGACTGATATGTGTGACTTCCATTCAAAGCTCTGCATTAAAAGGACGTCGACAGTAGCAATCCCCATTGTCTTTGTGCGAATCTAAAAGTCCCTAATACTACTTTGTAGGTGCTTTGAGCATCCCTTTGGGTGGTTATGAGCACAGTACATAGAATTGAATCAACAAAACTGCTGAGAACTCATATCCCTAATGATACTATCCACCCCATTAACGAACCTGATTTGAACCCCATTTCTCAGAATCGAGGTATATAATATGCCACTATCTTCTGGCATTGACATCTAAGACTTCTAAAGATACTGACTAATCTAATTTTCTCCCTCTATCTCCTTTCTTTCTTTTTGTTTGTTCGTTTCTTTCTTTTTTTTTCTTCATTTTCTCCTCGCTCTCTTTATCATTTTTTTTTTGTTTTGAAGAAAAGGAAGATCTTTCAAATACTCATCCATCATTAGGGTTTCTAATCTGTCTGTAGCTGATGGCATATTTATTTCCTTTTCTCTCCTTTCTTTTTCTCCCTCTCCATCAGTTTCTTTGTTTTGAAGAAAGGCCGAAATCTTTCATGTATTAATCCATCATTAGGGTTTACATGTATAATGTCACATAAAATGTGAATGCACCAAGCAGACATTGTAGCATATTTTCTTTTATTCTCTTCTTGTCTCTATGTTCTCTCTCTCTCTCTCTCACTCTCTCTCTCTCACTTTCTTTATCTCATTGCAATTTTCTTTATTTTGAGACACGCTAACATCTTTCATGTAATAATCCATCATTAGGTGCATGTATACCTAATGTTTATACTAATGTTATCTCTGTAAGATGTGAATGTATTAATGAGACTGTACAACAACTCATCTTTCTTCAAGGTCATCCATCGCTTTTCTCTCTCTCTCTCCCTCTCTCTCTCTCTATCTCTGTCCGTCTCTTTCTCTCTTTATCTCTTCATCTCTCTACCTACCAATGTCTTTTGTTCAGACAGGTCATCATCTTTTATGTACTTGTCTGTCATTAGGTATATATCTATTACACTCTATTACCTTTGTTTACCTTTGTAAGATGTGCATGTATGTAATAGACGATGTATGATGTATGACAAATCTCTCTCTCTCTCTCTCTCTCCCCCTTCTTTCTCTCTCTCCCCACTTCTCTCTTTCTCTCTCTCTCTCTCTCTCTCTCTCTCTCTCTCCATCCCTCCCTCTCTCTAACATTCTCTTTATTTTGAGACAGACCAATATTCTGCCATGTAATAATCATCCTAAGGCATACTCAGTGTCATCTTGATAAGATTTCCATGTATGAAGGTAAAGCACATACTCAGTGTCATCTTGATAAGATATCCATGTATGAAGGTAAAGCACATTTCCTACTAATTCAACATTCTCTATAACTTTATATTTTATGTTCTGCCCATCCATTTTCCGTTGCAAATGTAGACAATAGAACACTATCTTTAAGTCTAACATCTTTCTTTCAACATGTTTCCCTTATCTTCCTCCTTCCTTTCCTTTAAATGCACTTTGCATCAATTTTTTTTGGAAAGTAGAAATAGAAACTCATAATTCTTCCTTTCCAACTGCTTCCCAGTTCCTTTCTTCTCTCCTGTTCTCCCTCAGACACACATTTAAATTAATTTCTTTAATATAACATCTTTCCTTCAAAGGAATTTCCTTTCCCCCTTCCTTTTCTTTTAGTTATTCTCAATGTATCAATTTGTATTTAGGCAGGAAATTACATCCTACTTTGTGACTGCTACCCCCTTTCCCTTTCTCTTCTTCGCTGTTGTTCTCCCAGTCTTAGGCGCACGTTAAGAAAGGAATCATTTTCTGTACTCCCTGCATCTTCTCGGCAATTAGTCGTCTCTTGACAGACAAAACATCCTCTTCTTTCTTTCTTGCCCCTGCACACAAAGCCTTGGTAGCCTCTTTGAGAATGGTCATTTCATTAATCAACTCCAACCAACTTGTGACCTTTAAGACGCTGCCAAATCACTGCGCACAATCTCATCCATCTAAATCTAGCCTCCTTCAAGACTAGACAAATTATCATCTCTATACTCTTACCCCTTTATAATAGGCAACAATAAATAATAATGGCCTCATTTTAAAGTGTTGCAATTGATTCAGAATAATCAAGAGACCTCCAATCAATCAAAGACTTACAAATGACCATCTCTTCAATAAAGATTTGTGCTTGATATCAAGTTGCGATTGATTTGAATTGGTCACTGTTTTAAAAGCTGTTTAAAAGACAGCGTCCTGGTTATTATCCTGCCTGATACATATTTCTACAAGTGCTGTACCAATGTAACTACCCTGGTCATCAAATTCATCCATGCTCATATTGTGTGCACCATCTCCACTTCCTGGGGAGTATTCCTGCTATATGATCACTTCATACAAGGGTACAGGTTGAATTCAATCCCAAGGGCTTACACCATTTTACAAGTCTCCCTCTCTCCTGGGTACAGAGTGGTAAAGGTACATTGAGGTTTATAACTTGTCAAAGGGCATCAGTATTCTGCTGGGTATTGAACCCATGACCTTCCCATCCCAGGTCAAGTGAACAAACCACTGGACTATGACACTCTTGTGCACAGACCACACCCATTCCTTTCCCCCACAATGGTAAGCCTTCCAGTGTAGGACTTGCATCTAGCCTTTGTGATAAATTCAGACTCCTATAAAAATAAAAAAGATTAAAAAAAGAAAGAGGCAAGATGGCTCAGTAGTTGAGCGATGGTCTCATAACTGGCGGGTCCTGGGTTCAAAACCAATTGGATGCGCTATTGCCTTTTGATAAGGCATTAATCCTCATTGCAAAGTGCCTCTGAGAGGAACTAAACTGTCTGACCTCTGGTTGCTTACTTACAAGCATACACATGCTTTCTTTGCGGGTAAAATAAACAATAGAACCAAATGTAGATGGTCAAATGAGTAATCATTAAAGGTAAAGACCAGTAATGGTCATGCGATTGCATTGTGAAAGAAACGTTGTGGAATCAATCAGAAAATGTTGATCATCTAGCATCTAGCATCTGCAAGGTTTTGGAATCATCAAA